>JAJOZX010002442.1:530000-612500 GCA_023014485.1 Bathynomus jamesi
CATTGCCAATCAAACGGGGGTTCGTTCGATGTAATGTAAGTATTTCATCACCACTGAAAGCGAAGCAGCCACGTTCCGTGTTATCTCGGTTCGAAGAATATCCTTATCCGTTTCCGCGTATTTTTAGTCAGTTTGGCATTGCGGTTACCTCCCGTTATCGGACCGAGCGCGTGATTCTTCAGGAGCAAGATGCACCGCGAGTTTCTCTCTCCTCCCTCTTTATTATGAAGATGCCTAGTTTAGGAATCGGGGATGGGGCCCAAGATGACAGCGTGAGGCTCGACTCCTCGGCAAATGCATTTCGTTTTATTCTTTATGCATAGAACCCATTAGCGCTCATTGGTGGGATTTCCTACCGACAAAATTGTTGTCATTGCGTCACTTTTTCTCGTACTCGGTGATCTTCGGTATGAGTCATTGATATGACGCGATCTAAATTGCGTGATGCGATAATGATAGTAAATTTTGTCGGTAGGTAGGAAATTCTACCAATGGCCACTAATGGGTTGAATGGTTTCGCGGGAAGGACTCGGGACTTTGCGACAGAAGCGCCGAGATTAGTGAAGTTATAAGAAATGGAGTACGTTGTTAAATAAGCTTCGGAAAAGATGGTGATATAGAAAGTTGCGCCCGTATGAAAAGTGATGAACCGGGAATTTTGATACGTGTAGCGTGTCGCGGAACGTAAACGGAGCTGTCGATATTGGTTTTAGTGTGGTTTCTAGTTTAATAATTGGTTACGTTTTTATGCTCTACCGTTCCCGCGTGTTAGTCGTAAGCGTCGCTGAATATGAATCCACCGATCCCGGGTTCGATTCCCGGCGAGGGGAGGCGGCGCTCGGTTCACCTCGATATTCACCCATCCATACAAAAAAAAAAAAAAAGGGTTGGTAGATAAATGGGTACGGTACGCTGGGGTAACCTAGTGGTTAAGACGCCGGACCGTTGCTGTTCGGGAGGTCATGAGGAGTCCGGGCGAGGAATTTGTAATTTCCGACTTCCCTGGTGGGTCGTGGTGCGGATTCCACGTGAAGATGTAGATGTAGGTGTAAGCTGAGGCGGCGAGTTTGACCGTCAGAATGAACAATTCGGGCGGAAGCGAAACTAAGATTTTATTATTTAAAATGGTTTGCTTAAATGAAGTTGTTAGACCACGATTTCTTAAGACAAACCGAGGGTCTTACGCGTAGCCAATGTGTTTATGCTAAGCTAACCGACCTAAATATATTTTGTCGACGGTTTTTTGGGTTAGAAGTCACGCTACGCTATAGTGTTGATGAAATTTCCCATCTACAAAATGCATATAGGCCTAAACTAGCGTCCCCTAACGGTCTAACCCAGTCAAATCTATTTATATAGGTGACAGTAGGCCTATGATTTGCCGTGGCGCGCCATAATGGTTATGTATAGACATTTTTATGGCAGTGCGTATGTACGTACTGTAGCTTACTATATATATATACGCTCAAAATTCTTTTTTAGGCCCATTCCAAACGTGAGAGCTGAAATTTTCGTAGCATCTCGTATATATGTGTAACGTCAAGGGTTAAGTAACGTAGTCCGTGATTCCACTAAAGTTTTTAGTTAGTTATTTACGCCATTTTATCTTCCTCTCTCGCGTTTGGGTACTATTTAATTATTAATATTAGTACAGTATTTTAAGTTTAATGAAGTAGCTAATAGCCGCGCGTACATTGAAGTTAACCGGATGCCCGCTTTAAAAAAATGACTCTTATAACAGTGTTTTAGTGGCAATTTGCCAAGATTTTTACAGTTATATCTACGGTGGACAATATTTGGTATAATTAACATCATTTTATCCATAATTAAAAAGATTTAACCATGGTTTTAAGCGGACCCCCTTTACCAAAATTAGTTTTAGGTTTAGTAAAGGAAAATGCTCTTATTTGCTTTTATTATTGCCGCTTTAATTAATCGTAATAAATGGATTTAACTTTGTATTATTAATAATTGTAACGATATATATTATTTTTTTATTTTTTTTTAACTGTTGAAACACTCAATTACAGCCATTTTAACGAGTTTGATTTCTTAGATGTAAAAGGTTTTTGTAATTTAACGATTATATCGTCATTTCGAATGAGATTGAATCGTGTTTTTTTTAGGTCGCTGTGAAATTAAAAAAAAAAAAATTGCCAGTGAATGAAAGATATAGCCGAAAACCTATTTCTGTAATATCACCCCCCCCCCCCCCTTCTCCCCCGGTACCACAAAAAAAGCTCTAGTAAATTAATACACGTCCCCGCAACTTAACGACTAGGCTCTCTCGTGTCCAATGTCGTAACGTCGCTTCTCGTCGATCGGATAAATTAAGCGACATTGGGTGTGGATCATCGTTGGATGGGAGACCGTCCTCCGCGTGCGGATTACGTAGCCGGCGACTCGTGGTTCGAATGGTACTAAAACTTATAGGCGACCTTAAGCGTCGCGAAGGAGGTTAAACGACCCTCGACGTTATTAATTTATTTAAAATTACTTTAATTAGCTTAACGGGTTCTTGGAAAATGGAATTCGTGAGTGACTGAACTGTGGATGCTCTTGTGGGTGTTATCGCGAATGGAAATTCGACTCCCCGAATTCAATTTTCAAATATTACTATTTAATTATCCCCTTTATGCCCCTGCCAGGAATTTTGGAAGGGTCATACTGGATTGAGCTCGCTAATCTTAATTTAGTTCGTATAATTATTTAATTACGATTCCAAAGAATCGAAATGTAATATAGGAGAAGTTATTTTCATAAAGGATGTCCGTGAAAAAAATTCTTAGTAACGGAGGAGGGGTAACGTTTCATTATTACCCTACTAATTTTACGCCGGTATATTACTGCCGCGCGCGCGAGATACAGGCGCTGTTCGAAGAACCATCACCACTTAATAATTGAGTAACGACAACTTCGTCACCGCGACGCTTTACGTGTTGTTTTAAATTAATTAACAATTGCATAAATTAAAAGGTATTGTAATTTTAAATAGCGGTAAACGTTTTTGGACCAAAATTACTGTAATTTTAAATTAACTAATAATTACTCGAATAAAAATTACCGTAATTTTAAATTGATAATAACAATTACTCGAATAAAAATTACTGCCGCTTTAAATCCAATGATAACTGCGTGAATCGGAGGATACTCGGGGTTTATAGCGACCCGGGAAGTAGAGGTGGACGAGTATACCTTTTTAGTGCTCGAGTACGAGTACGCGCGTAAGATTGTGATTTCAAACTTTAACTGGTGCTTGGCTGCTTGCACGAGCGAAGCTTATGAACGCATTGCATTGAAAAGAGTACAACAAAATCTCGTACTAGACTACGAGGATACTAGGGTACTGATGTACTCTTTCCACCTCTACTGAAAAGGTCAGGGAATTGGAGAATAGTCGGGGAAAATTGAATTTCGTTGCGAAATTTCAGGGAAAAAAAGAAAAATTGGAAAGTGATCAGGGAATTAACGAGTCTAAAGAACAATAGTCTACGCCACACTGTTTACGTAATTTTCTTCACCAAAGATTTTGAAATTTTGATAGAAGTTTGGATTCATCAGTCTGTAAGGATTTTATTTAAGGAAATGTCACTTAATAAAAGGAAAACAAGGGTGTGGTGTGTGTGTGTGTGTGTAAAGGGATGGAGGAGGATGTTTAAAATACACAAAAAATGAAATTTGGTCGGGGAAATGTTTGCAAAATTGTTAGGGAAGGTCAGGGAAATCACTTGGCAAGATTCGCTATGAACCCTGATACTATAAATATACTGGTTACAGTCATTTTGTAAGCAATTTTTTTAAGCGCTAAATTAGCAGATAACTTCCGATTACAGAATTTACAATTTAACTTTGAACTTGCATTTGTTTGTACAGTAATTGCGTACAGTTAAAATATGGGGTACTTACTGTATGCTAAATAATCATCATAGATTTTTTACTGTCGTTATATTAACATTATTTAACCCTGTTAAAATAAGCTTCGTCGTTAAATTAACCGGAAGTGTCGACAGTTAAACATCGACAAACCCACTTTTAGATAAATGTGTCCCGTAATTCATATTTTTATGGTTGCTCCGAGAGTTGGTAAATACTGTCGCCAACGATACCCGTTTACTGTTAAATTTAACATACCTAATTCCACTTAGTTTCAACCGATTCAATTGCCGTCGGGCTGATTTTATTTTATTTCTCAGTGAATTCAATTTGGATTCCACCGCATTCTACGTAAGCGAGTCTTCATAATTTTTAAATTTAACCCAACTTTGTACATCTAATCTAACCAATCGCACGGTTAACTCATAGAGGGAGCGCTAACCGGAATAAAGTTAAATTAGAAGTAGTCACGCAGACTGAAATTAAGTCGAATAAAACTGAAATTAGATCGAAGTACTCTGTAGTGCCCAGTTAGGCTAGAAATTTAAAAATTAGGAAGACAAATAGAACGCACTGCAAACTGAAACGAAGTCCAAATCGGCATTTATTTATTTATTTTTATTTAATTTATTGATGCGCATCGGTGGTATAGTGGTTAGCATCGCTGACGACGAACCCATCGGCCCCAGCATCGAGACCCTTGACGGCAGGCGGCGGCGCTCCGCAAAACCCAACTGTTCATCCTTCCACACGGAAATTTGTTGGTTGATAAATGGCTACCTTGGGTAGCCATGTGGTTAAGACGCTGGCCTGCTGATCGAGAGGTGAGATCGAGTCCGGGCAAGGACTTTGTAATTTCTGACCGCCCGTGGTATGGTGTGGTTCGGATTCCACGTTAAACTGTAGGTCTAAGATGGAGTAACAAGCTTGACCTTCGTCAGAATGAACAATTCGGGCGGAAGCCAAGCCAAGGTGTGTGTGTGTGTGTGTGTATATATATATATATATATATATATTATATATATAATATAAATGCAAACCCACAAGGAAAAAAATGATTCCAAGGCCTTTCGTGTATTCAGAAGTACACCTCGTCAGGGAATGAAGGGAGAAGGCGAGATGACACACATATTATATACCTATGTACAACGGGACAGAAAAATAAAAAGATTAGCGCATGATTAACAGAGTTAATTAGAGGCAAAAGGTATTTTAAGAGGATATTGTCAATTTTATACATTCCCGCACTGTTGAAATTATTTTTAAAATGGATAAATTCTGCGGGTATTGTAGATTTTGAGCTTTGTATTGGCATATCGAAATATAATTTGGAAACGTTTACCCAAAATTCTCACATTTGGACTAGGTATTCTAGGACGATACCCACTTAACTATTAAAATTAGTTAGGTGAGGCTCCATTTAGTGTTGAATGTAGAGTGCCAATCGGCGTCTCGTCGGTCAGTTGGGTATAGAGTTATAGACTTCACCCCATTCCCACTCCCTTCGTTTTAAATCTTTGAAATAGAGAGGTTGGTTAGATTGGGGGTCCAAATTTTCGCTTAAAATTATCGACAGGCTGAAGGAGCTTCATTCCCGTAGGCCAAAAATGTGGCCGTGCTTACGGGATGGCATCAGTACCAGATTGTGTTCTCCTTTTTACTCGTGTTTTGCAGGTTTTGTACGTAGTTCGTTTAAAAGAAAACACCGGTTGAACTTCACGATGAGTTTCGAAGTAGACTATTTATTGTAGGAAAAAAGTTTCCAAAGAAATATTGCTGACCAGAATTTTTTCCTCCAAGATTATGAAAAAAAATTATTGTTGAGTAATCTTTTGCTCCCAACCCCCCTATTTTTCCAAGAATTTATTTCCTTTGTGTGTGAGATATATATATACACACACACACTTGCTCTTGCACCTTATACTGTGAAAGGTAGTTACTGCATCGGCGAATGTTGTATGTGGAGTTAGTTTTAGTAGGAGATTGGTGCAGGGTCAACTAACTACCATACGAGTGAGAGATCAGTGTTGAGCCGTTTTCACGCTTGCATCGAGTTTCCCGTTTGTGAACGGTTGTGTGCATGTACCTTTGCGCGGTAACTGATAAGAGATAAGATACGAGATAAGCTTTATAGATTCAATGAATGAAAACCTTATCCGAGAAATAAAACTGAATCTGTTGCTCTTATGAAGTCAACGTTCTTTTAAAACAAAGGATATGATTGTAAACTTAAAGCAAGTTCAAAATGGAACAGTCTCTCCTTTATTATATATATATATATATATATATATAATATGAGTATATATATATATATATATATATATATATATAGTGTGTGTGATATAAAATGTGTATATATAGTGTGTATTTCTAATTATTATTGTTTGCTCTGTTTATTTTTGATTGAATATTGTATGGGTAGAGCATTAGTAGGTGCAGAGACCCGTACAACTGCCCTCCTCTTTCCGCCATTTTCTGACGCTGGGCATGATTCAGCTTTGGCGTGGAGATTGCCCGGCTTTGCGGGTAGGAATGGAAGCATGGATGGCGGTTGGTGCTCTGGAAAGCCATTCCGTGCCCGAAAAGATCCCTCACCTCCCATTGGTCATGTGTCCATGAGTGATCCAGGCTTTCTTCTTGTTCTATGGACACCAAAGCCAGGTTGACGAGTGGCAAGCAGCCAGTCGGTCGGCTGGCTGGCTGGACCGCCATGAGGCTGCTTGACACTGCCTGATATCATGCAAGGAGGCGTGGCTGTTAAAGAGAGGAGGAGCCCAGTTTAGTCTCTCAGTATCTCGTTTCTTATTCGGGATCGCGTCGCCAGTTTGGAACGGAAGAAATAGATGGTTTCGCGCGATGCGACAGCGCCTTCCTTACAGCTATCTCTTTATCGGTTGGTGGACTAATGCGATTATAGGGCCTTCTCTCTCACGCACTCACGCGAAAACGATGAAGATTGCGAGGAGGATCCTCGTCTGAAGTCCCCGTTGTCGTTATCCGGATTGCCACGATGTAGTTGGAAATGGGCGACCACCGGTTGTGATGGCCGGATGCGGCTAATTAGCAGTCACAGACTCCACTTACTTGCACTACCCAATAATGCGCAAGTTGTACGTACTCTTAGGGCATGGATGGCGGTATTGATTGAAATATTTGAGGTTACTGGGATTGCGAGTTCATTGCTCTTTTTAAAACGAGTCTTTGAATCTTTCAAGCGAAATACGCATTATTGGGGTTGCTATTGACGGGGAAAGGGGTGTTCATACACTGGAAGGGGGGGGGGGGGGGGTTATAAGTATAATTCGTTACTATGGCAACAGTATTACTGATTGGAGTTAAAAAGAATTTAAACTGTATTAATTGTATTTAATATATATATATATATATATATATTAGTGCGTATAAGTCTGTATTTTAAGCTTAAAATTATGCCCCTAAAGTAGAGAGTCGACTTGTAGGCCCAGTCTAAAAAATTAACCACATACTTTAGCTTGTATTTAAAGACAGTCTACCTGTTATAGTCCTTAGTCTTGCATTAGCTCGCTTTTGGTCAACATCTGAATTGGATCCATATGACGAAGCACTCCCAAATGTACCTCAGGATGTACATAATGCACTTATGTCAGGTGATGATTATGAAGGATTTGATAACTAATTTTTACGAGGTTTTTATAAAGTTTTGCTTTTTTATGTCGGTAAGTTGGTGGTCGACTTAAACACCCACAATAGGCTAAAATCTAAATCTAAATTTAAAATTGAAAGTCAGGGGATCGACTAATCTGGACCGTAGACTTATACGCTCCAATATACGGTGTGTGTGTGTGTGTTTGTGTATATATATATATATATATATATATAATATATGGTAAGTAACCTTTGGTTAGCTTCCGCCCGAATTGTTCATTCTGACGAAGGTCAAGCTTTTCACTCCACCTTAGACCTACAGTTTAACGTGGGATCCGAACCACGCCTCATCAGCAGCACAGCGTCTTAACCACTAGGCCACCTAGGGTACCCATTTATCTACCAACCACTTTTTTTTGTGTGGAAGGATGAACAGCTGGGTTTTGCTGCGCGCCGGCTGCCGTCGGGTCTCGAATCGGGGGCCGATGGATTCGTAGTCAGCGACGCTAACCATTACACCACCGAGGCGCATATATATGAGTGGTTAGCGTCGCTGACTACGAATCCATCGGCCCCGGGTTCGAGACCCGACGGCAGCCGGCGCGCAGCAAAACCCAGATGTCCATCCTTCCACACTAAAAAAATAGTAGTTGGTAGATAAATGGGTACCCTAGGTGGCCTAGTGGTTAAGACGCTGGGCTGCTGATGAGGCGTGGTTCGGATCCCACGTTAAACTGTAGGTCTAAGGTGGAGTGAAAAGCTCGACTTTGGTCAGAATGAACAATTCGGGCGGAAGCTAACTAAAGGTTAAAAAGGTTATACATATTATATACTCTGTGGTTTGTTTGAAGTCAAATATTAAATCGGCAGCTGTTTTGAGCGTCTCGAAATGTACACCGTTGCATTTGTGCAAATAATAATAATGATGATGATGATGATAATAATAATGAAAAAGTTGAGAGAGTTGAGGAATGCATATAGTGTTAGAGAAGAGATCGTGTAACGAGTCATTTGAATGAGCGGAGAATGAAGGTTTTTTTTTTAATTTTTAAAATATGTTACGGTTATCAGTTAGTGAAATAAGACTTGAAACTGAAAATCTAATTCATAATGAGAGAGGAGCAATTAAAAAGCGCCAAATGCATTGCCATCGTGCGTGTCGAATCTTCCTCTCGTTGTTGTTTTTGTTGTTGGTGTTGTTTTTGTTGTTGTTGTTTGTTGTTGTTGTTGTTGTTGTTGTACTTAAACATTACCATGAATGAATATCTGAAAATAATGATCAGTAGTTCATTTAGTTGTTTTGAACCGTTAATGATCGATTTTAACTGTGTTGAAAGGGTGTTTGAATACATTTGAGTATGTATGTGGTTAGGAGGAGTATATCAAGTATGTGAAGATTTTCATCTGGTTGCACACATTTGTTTCATTAACGTTTCAGGGCCATTGTTTTTCCACTTTCATTTCCAATGTTTCCTGTGTGTGTGTGTGTGTGTGTGTGTGTGAGAAACATCCCATTTCGTGGGTTTTTTTTTTTCGTCACAGTTGTACGCGTCCGTTTTGGAAGTTTTGCCCGCATTCCAACCTCATTTTCGATGCTCTATTATGAATTTTTTACCCCATTCAAAAGTTTTACTACAATTTCGCTCTAGATGATGATAATAGAGTTTTATTTTACTACAGCGCATAGTAATATTTTTATCATTGGTCTCGGTCGTCGGCGTAAGTCCACGCGAGGACGAAGTTCGGCGGCGTAATCCCGAGGCGGTGAAGAGCTCCACGCTCATTCAGTGTGTGCGCCGTATCCACCAGTTCATAGCCGCTGCCCCTCTCGCTAGATGTTCGTTTCTTCGCGGTTCAATTTTTGGGCCGTAATTCGATTGCCGCCTTTACCCGGCACCTTCTAGCGTTTCTTTACTTTTATATCGTAATACTTCTCGCGATGGTTAGACGCCAGCAGGCAACGAAGGGGCTGAAGGAACGGTGGGCGTGGCAGGACGAACATGTGGCGCGCGAAGTGGCGGCGGCGGCGGGTGCGGCTCTAAGACGGCCATGTGGTGTTTGACTGTTTGTGATGGCAGCTCCGTGGCTCTCCGTTCTTCGCTTCTCGCGATTGTGACTCTTTAGTCGGCTCTTGTCGCGATTAATTTTGATTCAGGCGGTTCTTGTTCAAAGTAGTACTAGTGCGAAAGGCTTAAGTGATTCCGTTCGTTATAATTTTCAGTGTTTAAAAGCGTGGACGCAAACTACGTTAGCCGAGGCCCTATAGCTTAACCTATTAAGGACCTAGGCTAGGCCCCTATACTATCCAGTTCTAGGCCTGATGCTGTTTTTGTTTTGTTGTTTTTTTTGTGATATTTAAGTTTCTAGGTTCAAATTAGTTCCTACGCTTTGGCATACCTTGGTCGTAAACCATTATTTTAGGTCAGCCACTGTAATATATTTAGTGCATTTTTTTTTTTTTTTTCCCCGCAGGCCTAAGGCCTAATTTGTTGTTAAAGATTAGCCACCATACGTGTGGTCATTCGAGTTCAACTAACCATAAGCAGATCTAATTTATTGATCCTTCATAGTTGAATGGCCGTAATTATAACTTAAAAAAGGGGTGGGGGGAATAAGTAGGGTGGGCTCAACACACTAATTAGTGAGCCGAAGGCCTAGAGGAAAGTACATTGAAATGAGGGTAAGATTAGAGCTTGCTTATTAATAGTCTAGGCTTAAGACCAGGTTTTTTCCTATACTTTAACTGAAATTTACCAGTAATTACATTCGGCAGTCATTAATTATTAATTAATTAATTAATTAATTAGACCAAAAAGGAACCGTAAGATTTCTTAGTTATTTTATGTACTGAATTGTGTAATTTAGTGTAGCCATTTTGTAATGTATCTGCTAACATTTAATGAAATTACGAACGTTGAATCGTAGCTCTTTTAACCCATTTTTAATGTGTTTCGATGAAATTTGATTTGCTGAAGAACGGAAATTCCCGTTTGGGTCTCAAGATGGGTCGAAGCCCAGCCAATGCCTCGTCCTCTCCAGGTAAGTGAACTTCGCTAAACTAAATAATACTTGGTGCGGTTTTATCCAAGTTCGCGCTGGTGTAAGCTTTACTCAGCCAGATTACCCGAGTGCCAGGATGAGAAGTTTGGCAGAAGTAACGCGCGCATTATAAGAAGTGGGAAACGACTACAAAATATCAAAGAAATTACTTCAATTCTTATAGAAAACGGGTGCCTGGGGGGCGAAGGTACCCAAACACCTCATCATCTAATACTACTATTAATCCTAAAAATTACTCTACCGCATTTGAAACTAATATTTCAGTTTGAAGAGTTGCGCACTAGATCTCGTAAATTTCTGCCAAACTTGTCAATTTGGCCCTAGTGGTGGTACACTAGTGGAAACGGGGACGTGTCGTCAACTGTAAACCCAATGAGGAGGTTGTGAGGTCGAGCCCCGGACCAGACTGTGTGACTTATTTAGGAGATTCGGGTGTTTCCGATTAAGTTTGTTCCTTCCGTGATTGCTAAAACCCGATTGAGAGTGATGTAACACCTTCGGTTTTCGTCGGCCTTGCGTGTGCTAAGGCAACTGGGTATAATTGAGGTCGGATGCGTGATGATATAAATTTATTAGATGTAGTTGGGTAATTGCTTTGCGGGTAACACTTTTGTTACCTCGGAACATTTGACTTAAAAATGTATATATATATATATATAAAAAAATCAAAACGTGTGGTCCAGGTTTGGTTAGGTTAAATCGGGCAAGATTAGAGAGTTAGCTCGCTAACGACAAAACGAGCCATCTTTCTAGCTATCAATAAATTGCGTCCAAAACACTTATCATGACCTTGGTTCAGTGGCACTAATGTTAGGTTAACTCAAGTTTGGTTGGGTTTGGTTAATTGCTGTATTTTTTTTAGTGATTAATTTTGAAACCTTACTCATATATATATATATAATATATATATATAATATATATATATATATATTATATATATATATATATATATATTATATATATATATATATATATATATATATATATATATTATATATTTTATTGTTTTGCAGGTTCTCTTGATATATTTTTTGTATAATATTTTTTAACAAAACATTCAAAATGGCAAATCGTAGTATGGTTTGGGACTACTTTGTCATTGATAAATTAGATAATAGTAAAGCCAAGTGCTTGAACTGCGCACAGTTAATAAGTCGCGGTACTAAACCAACAAAGTTTGGAACATCTTCAATACCCGATCGGGTATTACAATTCGGGTACCCATACCCGATTACCCGGTAAAAGCGCTACCGTTGCATCCCTAATAAATAAATATATATAATATATATATATATATATATATATATATATATATATATATATATATATATATCTTTGGATTTAACAGTTGCATTTTTAAGGACAGACCCTGTGTTTGACGCTATTTTGGAAGAATGGATGTTCGAAATATTACTCGTTTCATTTGCAGGATTTCTGGTCGGTTGAATAGGGGGGGGGGGGGGGGAATTACCGTAAGTGGATTATGGTGGGACCAGCCAAGTGTTTCGACATTAGAGGTTTTTTACAGAACTTCCCCTATATATATATATATATATATATATATATATATATATATATATATATATATATATATATATATATATATAACCTTGGTTTTGCTTCTGTCCGAATTGTTCATTCTGACGAAGGTCAAACTTGTCATTCCATCTTAGACTTAGTTTAACGTGGAATCCGAACCAAGTCCCACCAGCAGCCCAGCGTCTTAACCACTAGGTTACCCAGGGTACCTATTTATCTACCAACCAATTCTGTGTAGGGCTTGATTGTATGGTAGCACCTGACTTAGACAATGACTGTGATAATGCTGATTACTATGAGGTTAATCGGTCAAATCTTAGTCACTCTGAGGTAGATTACTATACAATGCAGACTGATGCACTACTAAGGCTTGTGAGGATTCCTGCAGAAGCTTTGGCTTCTAGGAATCCCTCCTGTGATGATGTAAAACATATAGACCTCTTAAATAAGTATTATAGTGAGCTTGAACATGCCATTAAGGCTGCGAGTGGAATGAAATAGCTTTAAGACTAAAAAATGGGGAAAAGTAAATGTCAATCCAAGGCGGGCAGAATACTGTGCTGATTTGTATGATGTAGCAAAAAATGTATTCGTGGAATGGGTTGCTATGGGGAAACCTAGGCAGGGGGAACTCTTCCAACTGAAAAATAGAACTCGTGCTAGATTCGAGGATGCTCTTAGATTTATAAGGAAAAATGAAGAGAGTCTCTAGCCAGAAAATTAGGCAACCAATACTTCCAGTAGGGAATTTTGGAAGGAGGTTAATAAAATTAACAACGGTAATCTTAAGATTACCCGGGGGGGGGGGGGGGGGAGTTAGACTAAATATATGCCTAAATGTAGAACGCTCTGAGGAGCTACTAATTAATGACTCGGAAATCTGGCAGGCCTATTCATAAGTTAAATGATAACGGAAGTTGTGGCCTAGATGGCATACAAGCAGAACATTTAAAATGTTGTAGCCTCGTATAATACCTATGCTTGCAATGTTTCACAAGCTGTATGATACATGGGTACTTGCCACAGTCCATTTTGTCAGTTGTATTGTTGCCAGTTGTTAAAAATAAGGTGCTAGTATCTGTGATAAGAATAATTATAGGCCAATAGCGCTTGCCACTATACTTTCTAAGGTGTTAGAATGTCATTTATAATAGGATAAGTACTTACTCGCGGACTTATGACAATCAATTTGGCTTTAGAGTGAAAAATTGTTCCGACATGTATATTTATATGCTAAAGGAAGCCGCCTAAAGTACAAGATGTCGAGTAGCAATATACAGTATATACAGGGTGGTGCAAAAGTCTGGACTCGTAGGCAATTTACTATATAAAAAATCTTTCGATTTTTATAATCAGTGGTTTACGTTAACAAACCAAGAACAATACAGGCGCTAAAGGATAACATCACAACAGAAATTGAAGCCATAAGAACGAATATTACTATGCTTACAAATGTGCAAAGGTCTTGTGTCAACCGAGTAGAAAAGTGTTTGGAAGAAGATGGACATCAATTCGAACACTTATTGTAAATTCTGAACTAGAACGTTAAATTTAACATAATTTAGTCACTGGTGTATGGTTAATTAAATTTCATTTCGTAATAAACTTCCTGCAGGCCACACTTTTTTTCCATATAAACCGCCTATGGGTCCAGACTTCTGCACCACCCTGTATATTCCTGTTTTTTGGATGCATCAAAAGCATTTGATGGGGTTAACCATCACAAACTTTTCAAGAAACTCGTGTCGAGGGGTACCTAAATATATATACTCAGGATACTTACATTCTGGTATACGGAGCAGACCATGTTTGTAAGATGGAAAAGCGCTGTATCACCAGGTTTTAAGGTGACTAATGGTGTTAGGCAAGGAGGTATATTATCACCCTATCTTTTCTGTATATACATGGATGACCTTACCAATGAACTAAAAACTGCACGTACTGGCTATGTCATTGGAAAGGAAAAAATTAATCATTTAATGTATGCTGATGAACTTATGTCACTCTCTCCCCATGGGCTGAGAGTACTATTAGAGATATGTGAACAATATGGTATAGAAAATGACATGACCTATAATGGGGCAAAGAGTTTTATTTTGATTTATAGGTGTAATCTACTGAAATATTATCCTGTTTTTTTTAATGAATGGTCAGACTATGCCTGTCAAAGACAAGTGTAAATGCTTAGGTCATGTAATTAATCATGAGCTGCGAGATGAACTCTATATTGAGAGGCAACGTAAAAAGCTGTATGTGCGGGGTAACATACTAATAAGGAAATTTGGTGTGTTCAGAATCAGTTAAAACTTATCTTTTAGAACTTACTATACTGCATTGTATACATCCCATCTGTGGTGGAACTATACAAAAACTGCTATGAATAAACTCTGTTGCTTATAATATTTTTCGTGTGCTATGTAGGGAACCAAAATGGTGCAGTGCCAGTTTTGTTTACTACGCATAACCTACCTACCAGCCAAATGTTAATCCGGAAGAAATAGATATAATATATATATATATATATATATATATATATATATATATATAAAAAATTTCATTACTAGGGTCCAAAAAAGCTGTTATTGTACAATGTCCTGTCTTCAGATACTGTGTACCTCTCACCTATATGGCAGTCTTGGTTCAGACAACTGCTGGTTTACAATACCTTATTTTTGTAATGTAGCAAAGATTATATATGCATATTAAGTTATAATAAGTGTTATAAGATGTTTCGTGTAATAACTATACATAGAATTGTCAGATAACACAGGCATGCGAATGTGAACGTGTAACAGTTGTTTTCTTACTAATAACTGATTTTATATAATTCAACTACGCTGATTTCGAATAAGGTGTCCATTTTTTTTTTCTATCACGTAAGGATTTTCTGCAAACTAAAAGGGAAAAAGCAACAACAAAAATATTTCAATTTACATTAGGTACTACTTCGCTTTGTTATACTAATTACAATTGCTAGTAACTTTAACAAGAAAGACTATTATTAACGTCAATTACATATTCATCTTTATTTGTCCCGAGTTTTCTTGTGAGATCTATGCCTTTTCGTCTCGAATGTACGTGCTGTTCCTTTTCTTTTATGTAATAATTCTGGAGTATCCCGTTTCAACATCCAGCAGTAAGCAGCCATCATGCTGATGTCCCACCTTCCCTGATATATATACTCCATTTCTTTGATGTCTTTATAAGCAGTAGTTTCTAATCAAAATTTAAGTAAAAGTACTTGCATATGTAATATGAAATGACATTTTGTGAAAAATCTGTACGTGATGGCGAAAATTGAATATTTTTTCTGAATCAGCGTGCAAAAATTACTCTACAAGTGATAAAATATTTCGAACAACAAAACCATCGCAGGCCTGTGATAATTAATCAAACAATATGCCCAGTATGCTAGGTTAAGTCGCTACGTTGGCCTTATTTTTGTATTAAGTTCAGTGTATACGTAAGATTGAACTTGTATGTTAGGTTAAGTGGCTATGGATTGTGAATGATCCGCAGTAAAGATGTTTTGTGTGGAAGGATGAACAGCTGGGGTTTTGCTGCGCGCCGCCTGCCGTCACCGGATCTCGATCACGGGACCGATGGATTCGTAGTCAGCGACGCTAAACACTGCACCACACACTATATATATATATATATATATATATATATATATATATATATAATATATATATTAGGGTGGTCCAAAGAAAATTAAAAATATACATATCGTGACATTTTGCCCATATTCCACAACCACTAACGATGTTGGAAATAAAAAACTGGATCGATTCGTACATATTTAGAGGTGGCGCAACTCGAAGCCTTGGTGTCATCATATCAGGTCATCCCATAAGTAATGTCGTTTTTTAGATCGGAATTTGAAGGACAAAAAAAAGCTCAACTGAAACTTTTTAATCTAGTATATATTTTCCATCGGAATCAATGACACTCTGCCAACGTCCTACAAGCTTTTCAATGCCATGTTTATAAAATTCAGGCAGTTTTGAGGCAAAAAACGTACAAAGACTGGTGTGCAGGTCACCTAAAAAAGTATACGGTTTCTCGTCAACATAGTTTTGTAGACTCCTAAAGAGATGATAATCTGAAGGCGCAAGGTCTGGAGGATGTGGAAGTTTTTCCCACCCAAGCTCCTCAATTTTTGCGGTATGAGGACGTGCGTTGTGATGGTGGAACACGATTCCTTTCCGATTAACCTAAGAAGGTCTCTTCTTTTAGTGCAGTGTTCAATCGATCCAGTTGACAGTAGACTTGAGCGGTGATTGTTTGGTTGTGTGGTAAGGTTTCAAAATGTATTACACCACCTTCATCCCACCAAACACTAAGCAACACCTTCCGAGGGTGAAGATTTGGTTTGGCTGTGGTGTCGCTGGTTCTCCGGCACAAACCCACTGTCGACGGCGCTTAACATTCTGGTACAGTATCCACTTTTCATCACCAGTCACTAAACGGTGCAAAAACGGATCTTGGAGTTCACGGGAATGAAGAGCTGTGCTAATGTTTACCCGCACCCTCAGATTGTCGACCGACAATTCATGCACCCATTTTCCTAACTTAGGCACTTTCCCGAGTTCTTGCAAATGTCGATGGATGGTGGACGGGGATGAATTCAGTTTCTGGGCCAATTCTTCGACAGTTGTTGAACAGTCTTCTTCAAGTGCGGCTAACAGCGGGTCATCATCAAACTCAGCAGGGCGTCCAGAGCGTGCTGCATCTGTCAAACAGCAGTCACCATTCCTAAACTTTTGAAACCATCTTTGACATTTCCTCACACGCAGAATATCGTTGCCATAAACGTCCTGAATGTTTCGCGTTGCTTCAGTAGCACTATTCCCTTTTTTGAACTCGTAAAGGATTATATGCCTGACATGCTCTTCTGATACCGCCATGTTTATGAGGGGTTCACATAAAGCAAAGCACACGTCTTCACTGGTCAAGGTCTGTAAAGTATGTAACGAAACACGATAGATCTCCTCTTAGATATAACCTTCGGAAAATTTATGCTTAAACCGAGTAGGACTAGTTTAAACTTAATCTATCGTAAAAAACGACATTACTTATGGGATGACATGATACAATTTGGGGTAGCAAATTTCTTCAAACTTGCGCCACCCTTAAATATTAATGGATTTAACTCAAAATCCGGTCTGAGGTCTTTTTTTTTCCATATAATGAATGAGAAAATGCATCAGGAGCTCTTATTTGTGCATTTCAATATTTTACCATATATGTGTGGCTCACCCTAATAGACGATACAACTCAGAATGGTCAACTGAGAAACTTTTATGTTACACAGATTGCTCAGGGAACAAGGAACTCTTCTGGTAAAATTAAATTATGACCTGGTCATGACCCGTTGCTCACATTGGGCTTTCATCACGAAAAATAAAAACTTTAGTATTTGTCATTTACTATTATTTATTCAGACTATAGTGGATTTAATTTTCCCAGAAGAGTTCCTTGTTCCGTGAATAGTCTGTGTGTAACATTATATATATACGAATATTAGGGATGTACCGAATTCTGAATATTAGTTTTATTTGTGTTATTAGGCGTCACTATAAAACACTGAAGCCTTTATCACTTTGACAGCACGTAAATTAATAGTAAATGTGAGGAAAAGCAGCATGTTTTAGCCACCAATAATCTGCCAGATTCCCATACTCGTGAAAAATTTGCAACTGCATTGACTTCTATATTGCAAGAATATAGAGCGATCGTGCGCATGCAGTTGTGCACGACAATGGCTGTAATATTGCTAAAGCTGTTAGCGCTCTCAAAATTACTCTTGTCTGTGCTAATCATACTTGATGAGCATTTGCAGTTGTTGAGGCTCTTCTTTACCAGAAGTCTGTTTCAGAGATATGTGCAGTTGCGCGCCCAATCTGTTGCATTTTAATTATTCATCTCCAGCCTTTGACAGACTTAAGGAATTCCAGAAGCAACATAATTTACCCGAAAACAAACTTATAAGAGACGTTATCACCCAATGGAACTCTACATTCTATATGCTACAACGACTTCTTCAACGAAAAACTGCGGTTGTTGCATACGCCTCGGACTATGACATACTGTAGCAACCTTCAATAATCATTAGTGGACTCCAATTCAGTGTGTTGTAAAGCTTCTTAATCGATGTGAAAAATTAACGAATGACTTTTTCTCTGATTCTTCTTGTCTTCACATGGTGTCTCCCGATGTAACGGGTCTCGTGGTATTTTTGCCTAACATAACTGTTGATGCGGGTGTTCATACTATGAAAAACGATTTAATAGAAAATTTACAGAATCGTTTCAGGCAGTGGAAGGCAGACATTACTCGCATGATTTCTCACATTTTAGATTCTCGTTTAAATTTGCTTGCATAACAGTGCCTGGGTTTGTAAAAAATGCAATAACACAGGCCTGAGATGGTTTTGTTGTTCGAAATATTTTATCACATATAGTAATTTTTGCACGCTGATTCCGAAAATAATATTCATTTTTCACCATCACGTACAGATTTTTCACACACACATTACATATGGAAGTAATTTTCATTAAAATTGACTCTATTAAATTTTGATTAAAAACTACTGCCTATAAATGCTTCCAGATCAGAAGTGACGTTATAGCGTCTTCTAGAACATTCGAGAAACGCACCGCTAGTATACAAGTGATTAACAGGCCACGAGATGAGTCAGTCTGTATAGTGCGTGCGAGGTTATAGTTCTTTATTATTCATAGGCGCGTGGTGATTATATTTCTCTTGAAATTTATTTGTTGCTATAGCAACCACGTGTGTAAATAGCCCATACATTTTCTGTTATATTTGTGGAAAATTTACTGTGAAAAAACAAAGGCGAGATATTACAGACTTTCGTCAAGAAAGCATACTATGTGTACTTCGGAATGGAACTTGGGGATCAAGACAAATCATGGGCTCCACATAAAGTTTGCAGTGTTTGTGTTAAGCTTACTGTGGAGTAAAGGTAAAAAGGATTCTTTACCTTCTGGGATTCCAATGGTCTGGCGTGAGCCTAGAAATCACAGCAATGACTGCTATTTTTGTTCATGTTACGTGCACGGCTCCAATACTAAAAATAAAAAGGAAATTTCTTATCCAAACTTTGTCTGCTATAAGACACGTTGCTCATGGACCTGGTGTACCTGTACCCACTAAACCAAATACTCATGATATAACTTCATTTGATTCAGTGTCTGATGATGATGGAAACGATGATATTGATTGTTTTCAAACCGAAACATTTGGTGAACCCCAATTGTTTACACAAAGTGAACTTAATGATTTAGTAAGAGATTTGCGTCTCCCGAAGGATTCTTCAGAGATTTTGGGATCCAGACTTCGTGCAAAGAACTTGCTTTCTCCCTGGACGTCATTTTACTGGTACAGAAATCGAGAAAAGAATTCATCCAACATTTTTCTCAAGAAAATTCACTGGTATATTGCAACAATGTTTCGGAACTAATACTTAAAGCTAAGCGCTGCAGTCTATGACCCAAATGAGTGGAGACTTTTCATTGATTCCTTCAAAAGAAGTCTAAAAGGCGTCCTCCTCCCCAACGGTGATGTGTATGCATCCGTTCCTGGGGCTCATTCGGTTCGCTTGAAGGAAACGTACGAAAATCTTGAGCTTCTTCTAGCTAAGGTTAAATACAAAGAACACGGCTGGCTACTTTGCGGAGACTTAAAAGTGATTTGTATGTTGTTCGGTCAACCACCAGGTTATACAAAGTTTCCATGTTTTTTGTGTGAATGGGATAGCCGAGCAAGAACTCAGCACTGGATAAAAAAGGAATGGCCACACAGTCAACCTGACACCTGGTTCTAAAAACATTCGACGGGAAAGTTTGGTTGACACGAAGAAAGTCCTTTCACCTCGGTTTCACATAAAATTGGGCTTGAAGCAATTTGTTAAGCCCTTGGACGAAAATGGAAATTGTTTCAAGTATCTGTGTGGTAAATTCCCAACTCTTTCGGAAACAAAATTGAAAGAAGGAATATTCGTTGGTCCCCAGATTAGAAAACTGACTTTATTCATTGTTCTTTTAAAGTGTCCATCCAATCTTGAAAAAGAAGCGTGGATTGCTTTTAAGGATGTTATAAAAATTTTTTTTGGGAACAACCAGGGCCCAAATTGCCAAAACAGTTCGAACATACTAAATAAGTTCAAAGAGTTGGGTTGTAATACGAGTTTAAAATTACATTTATTACATTCACACTTGGATTACTTCCCTGAGAATCTCGGAGCACTCAGCGAAGAACAAGGAGAACGGTTTCACCAAGACATCAAAGAAATGGAGAAGAGATATCAGGGAAGGTGGGACATCAGCATGATGGCTGATTACTGCTGGATGTTGAAACGGGATACTCCAGCATTATTACATAAAAGAAAAGGAACAGCGCGTACATTCGAGACTAAAAGGCATAGATCTCACAAGAAAACTCAGGACAAATAAAGATGAATATGTAATTGACGTTAATAATAGTCTTTCTTTTTAAAGTTGTTTACATTTGTAATTAGTATAACGAAGCGAAATAGGTACCTAATGTAAATTGAAATAAATAATATTTATTTGTTGCTTTTTCCCTTCCAGTTTGCAGAAAATGCTTACGTGATAGAAAAAAATGGACACCTTATTCGAAATCAGCGTAGTTGAATTATGTAAGATCGGTTATTAGTAAGAAAACAACTCTTACAAAGTTCTCATTCGCAGACCTGTGTAATCATTGTCTGCGTCACCTAACGCTAGTCCTGCACCTGAAGCAACTGATTTTGTTTTACAGGAAGAGCAAAGAACCTTTGAAAAAGCCGAAGGTTAATTTATGGAGTTATTTCGATGAGGTTGTGCCTCCACCTATCAAAAATAGTCAGAAAAGTTATCAAAAAGAATTAGACATCTATTCAAAGGAGCCACGAGTAAGTCGCGACGCGAACCCTCTTGATTGTGGTCGCCATAATGGTGAAAGATTCCCGAAACTACTAAACAATTCTGTTTTGCTCCGCGCCTCCTTACGTCACCGGGTCTCGATCCTGGGGCCGATGGATTCGTAGTCAGCAATGCTAACCATTACACCACCGAGGGTGAACCACACATATATGGTAAAAAAAATTTAAATGCACAAATAAGAGCTCCTGCTGCATTTTCTCATTCCTTACGTGGAAAGAGACCTCCGACCGGATTGTGAGTTAAAGCCATTAATATTTAAGGGTGGCGCAAGTTTGAAGAAATTTGCCACCCCCAAACTGTATAATGATTCGATCCAGTTTTTTATTTCCAACATCGTTAGTGGTTGTGGAATATGGGCAAATGTCATGGAAATATATATTTGTTTTTGGGACCACCCTATAATAAATATATATAATATATATATATATATATATATATATATATATATATATATATTAATATATATATATTAACCTAGTCTTAATTCCGTCCATTGGTCTTTTTTCACATGGCCAAACTAGTGGCCCCACCGCTAGGTCTGGTCTGGTGGATGAGCGTGTTGCTCTCTTGCGATACCTATCGCACATAGCCAGGTACACCCGGCTCATCCGATACCGTCCTAAGCCAGGCATAGAGTCCTTTGAAGAATTCAACTTTGTCCCCTGTGACGTTCCTGAGGTCCTTTGGAAGTTGGTTAAAAAGCCTTGACCCCTTGGCACTCGAGCTATTTTCTTTGAGCTGAAGGTGTTCCTCGTCGAGCGTTTAGTTTGGGAACACTACGCATTTTACCTTTCCTATTTTACACAGTTGTTTGGGCGGTTACTGGGTTCAGCTTGAGATAAGGTACCAGTTTTTCCCACGTAAATTATGGTGCCTCTCTCCTCCTCCTCCTCCTCCTTTTCACTGAATCTAAATTTAAGGAAGTCTTTCCCAGCAGTTGAGTTCTTTGCAGCCATCAATTTTGGTTGTGAAATTTCTTTGACTATTTTTTTTCCAGTATACAAGTTTTAGTACGGTCACCGTTTTCAGCAGGGGAATCATTACTGGATTGTCCCTTTAAAAGGTTCTCGATAGTTTCCCGTAACGCTTTGCTTTGTTTATCGCTGTTGGATTTTGTTTCAAATTTCGCATAGTTATTATTATAACATGTACGTATGTGTGCACTTGCGCCCATCAAATTTGAAGCTCGCGAACCATTCATTAGTGATTGAGTTCGCTCTCCAAGCGAGGTGAATTTATTTGACTGAAATTTACACCCTTGAAGACCTGCATTTAGTACTAGGTCACTCTTTACAGATGGTTCAATAGGTCGTGTTACATTTGTAATTAGAGTAGGAATAGTAATCCCCCCTCAAAAAAAAATACTATTTCAGTTTATAGTTGATGGAGCTTTCATTCCATGTTCACAGGGTGAAATGAGAAGGGCTTTCTTCAGATGACGCTGAACGTCAAGCGTACTCAGTTTTGAAGCCGATTTTGGCCTTCTTCAGTCAACTAATTACATCCGTTATGAAAAAACCCCGTTAGAATTTTTTTTTTCTTAATTTTTAAGAAAAAATGTGTAATTATTGTTTGGAAGTTGCGTTTAAACACTGGCTTTCGTTCTCAGAGGGAACCTCTGATGAGCTCCGTTTGCGCGCGTGTCGAGATATATAATTAAACGGTTGAACGGTATTAGATGTGGGAGAAGACTTGGCACTGCTGCTGTCCAATGCACGTCGTTGTACTCCTGTCCAGCTTTCACAGTGCAGGAAATTTGACTATCGTTTTGATGGGTTGAATCAATTTGGTAATATTGCATAACGTTCGTAACTTCGTTACTCGAGCAGTAAGGATGAGGTTGTGCCAATAACTTGAAAAGTTGTTATAACTTGGTAAACTATATTGCTTATTTTAAACATTTTGATATATATATATATATATATATATATATATATATATATATATATATATATATATATATAACCTCGTTGCGGTTTCGTGCGTCGGTCTCTCTTCACACGAAGGTCAAGCTGGTGGCCCCGCCCCTAGGCCTGGTTTGGTGGAGGAGCGAGTTGCTCTCTTGCGCTCTCCACCGCATATTAGCCAGGTATACCCGACTCACCTGGTACTGTCCTGAACCAGGCATCTAGTCTCTTGAAGACCTCAACCCAACAGCTTCTGGGCTCTCTTTTTCCACCTCTACGCACTGTTTGGTGGACTTAAGGTCGCTGCTAATTAGCACACCCAAGTCCTTTTCCGAGAGAGAGCGAGAAGTTTGTGCCGAATATTATTGACGTATGGTTTAATTTTGTAGGTATTGACAGCGAAACCCATTACTGAGAAATATTTGAAGTAGCTAGTCACTATAGCTTATGTAGGAGTAAATTTTCCTCGAGTACCGCGGTAGCAGTTAGGTTACATCGATCCTGAAAACGTTGAAGAACGCGTTTAAATTGTTTTAAATGATGCATTAGAACGGCGTAATTTAAGCGTTGAGGAAAATTATGAAAACTTAAATAAATGTTCCTATCAGTTTTATAGAGTTGTTCGAATTCGTTTGTTTGGTTAGTATCATCAACCATTCTTCCATCCTCTTAAGATTACGCGCACTCAATCGAGAAAAGTTTAAATTTTTCTCCAAACTTTTTTGTAGTGTTTGAAATTTTTTTTTAATGCCTTTATTGTTTTGCCTACTTATGAATTCGCCATTGCTTAATTTTATTATTTTACAAACTTATATCTCATATTTTCTCCTCTAAAAATGAACCCCACGATCGGATCGGTCCTGGAAGTCCGCGCGAATATTTTCGATGGTTTTGCCATTACGTGGTCGCTCATGGACCCAGGTACTAGCCAGTATACTTTGTTCAATCGTGAAGTTGCTGCTATCGCGCGTTTCATATTGGTGTGAAAGAAAAACGCGCGTCAGTTTGTATTTTACTCGGGTGACGAGACATTGTGAACACCCTGTAGAAGAATAATTTTTTTTTATGGATTTGTTCAGTTATGATAATATTGAATATTGGGTGACGAATAGGAGTACGTTCGCGGAGATTGAATTAGAGGCGGGAAAGCGCAGTAACTGAATACGACGCTCTCCTAGTAGGGTTGGAAGACGGGGTGAAACCGGGTTGTTTCCTTCGGCAAAATGGAAGTGTATCGAACGGAACAATGTCTAAACTTGCGAAACGTGAAACGGAATATAGTTGAACGGGACTTAGATATTACGAGCAAACTATGCGCCGAAATAATTATGAACTCCTAAAAGAGTTGAAGTAGATTAAACCTAGAACGGGTTTGGTAAATGTGGAAGCTGTGGTTTTGGTGTCGGAATTTGAATATCGGATGGAGCAAAATAGGATTTTACTTTATTCCATTCTACCAGAATTAAATACAACAGAACCGATACTGAATTTAAGTTCGATTAAACTTAATATCTCCAACGGAATACTTCGATACTCCGAGCCATGAACCGTGAATGCGCTATTGAAATACGTAACTGGAGTGCAGTACTGTGTATATATATATATATATAGAGAGAGAGAGAGAGAGTTACAAGAGGAAGCCTCAAAGACCTTTCGGTCCACTCTGGGAGGTTCCTGTTATTAAAAGTTTATTTTTCTTTCAACTATCCTAGCAGTAGTAGAAAACTGGATAGAAAAGTAAAGGCTCTCTCCCCACCCTCCGCTCCCTCCCTGCCAGAGGCAGGTACGGAAAAAAGGTTGAAGAAAATACCTTGACCCTGGAAAAGTAGCCAAGGAAATTTTACAGGAAAGTGGAGAATATATAAATAGCTCTATATTTAGCTTGCTCACAGAGACACCGTGCAAGCGAACTCCTGCAGAGGTTTTGTTATGTTTTAATCTTAAACTATGAGAGTATTCAGTACTTTGTCTTGCTTATTTTTAAACACATTTACACTTTGACTGGAAACAACCTCTGAGGGAAGTTGGTTCCAGATACTATTAACTATTTTATAGGAAAAGAAATTTCCGCAGACAGAGGTCCTAAATGTCTAGTTCCAATTTAAACCCATTATTTCTTGTCGGATTGGCATTAAGTGAGAATAAGTTTCTGTAATCTACCCTGTCTATTCCTTTGAGCATCTTGAAGACTTGAATAAGCTGACCCCGCAACCTCCTCGTCTCTAAGCTAAACAGATTTAGGCGCTCCAATCTCCGTTGGTAGCTTTGCATTCTCATTGAAGTGATCAATTTTGTAGCCCTTGCTTGTACTCTTTCTAACCTTTCTATATCCTTCCTGAGGGATGGAGACCAAAACTGCGCACAGTATTCCAGTTGAGGCCTGACTAGAGAATTATAGACACACATTACAGTCTCCTTGTTCCGAAACTGGAACCGTCTTTTAATATAACCTAATAATTTTAAGGCCCTCTTTTCGACTTCCTCACAGTGCTTCGACGGTTTCAGATCGTTGCTGATATAGACTCCCAAGCAATGTTCCCTCTAAGGTGTGCGCATGTGCGCGCGCACACGCGTTGTGAAACCCACGCACACAGCAAAATAAAATGCGCACAGGCTCAAGCATATCATGAGTCACGACAGTAAATGAAGTAATTTCAAAAATATCCTGTCACACAAGGTCTGACTATTTGCATCAACATACTCTATAGTCGCTCTTTTGAGTATTAACCCCTTCCGCCCAACTTTGCTGACGACTGCGCAGTTACGCAATACAGATTTTTTTTACTCTATGTATTTGCATTTTTTTTCTTTTATACATTAACGCACTGAATATAAACCTTCTCTCTTATTTTTGCATAAAAACGAATAGTAATTATCTCATAATTCATAAAAAAAAAAAATTATTTTCTATTTTATTCCTATTTTGTGAATGGATAAAATCATGTATTAATCTTGGTAGTCTATTTTAAATTGCTAAATGCTAAAAATTGTTTTGAGAAATGATAACTAAAATAGTCATTTTCAATTAGTTATTTTTATTTTATTTCTTTATTTTGTTGAATTTTATTTTACCATTTTTTATTTTATTCATATTTTTAGAATGGATAAAATGTTTTCTTTTTTAAGAATATATAATATTGTAAACAGTTTTTTAATATCCATTAATAGTACCGTAATGATCAAGCTATCACCTTATGGAAATATATATTAAGTATTTAATATTTATATATTTCATTTGAAGATAATAGCGCTCAGAAAAGTTTGCACAATTTTTCACCATGAATCTAAATGTATGCACAACGAAAATTTCTTGCGCACACGGACTAAAAAAAATTAGAGGGAACATTGCTCCCAAGTCTTTCTCTAGATCGGTCTCAGTCAAGTTCCTTCCCAAGAGAGAGTAATCGGTCTTTGGGTTTTTATAACTTATGTGCATTACCTTACATTTGTCCAAGTTGAATGGCATCTGCCAAGTAGCAGACCATTCGCCCAACCTTTCAAGATCATTCTGAAGCGTTCTTAGCCCTCCTCAGTACCTACACTACTTCCTAATTTCGTATCGTCTGCAAATTTTGAGATTGCACTTAGAAGCCCGACGTCTATATCGTTAATATAGATGATAAAAAGTAAAGGACCCAGAACGGAACCCTGTGGGACACCACTGGTGACGGGCGCCCACTCCGAAGCCACTCCATCTATTACCCCACTCTGCTTTCTATCTTTTAACCAATCCTCAATCCAGTTGGAAACGAGCCCGGTGATTCCTAGTCCTTTGACTTTAGCTATCAATCTAGCGTGAGGGACTTTGTCAAAGGCTTTTTGAAAGTCGAGATACACTATATCTATTGCCCTACTTGCATCGTACAGTGTGTGCATATTATGGAAAAAAACTAACAGGTTTGTCAGACAGGATCTATGTCGCCTAAATCCATGTTGAGAATAAAAAATTAGATTTAGATTCAAGGTGATACACAATACGTTTTGTAATGATGGATTCCAACAGTTTGCCGACAACTGATGTTAAACTGATCGGGCGATAATTACAAGGATTTTCCCTATCACCCTTTTTAAAGATAGGGAAAGTTCCAACCGACTGGAAGTTAGCAAATGTAACACCTAACTCGATTGATTGTTTGTTTGAATATGGTTACTAAGTCGTCAACGACATTGTGGCTAACGAGAGAGAGAGAGAGAGAGAGAGAGAGAGAGAGAGAGAGAGAGAGAGAGAGAGAGAGAGAGAGAGAGAGAGAGAGAGAGAGAGAGAGAGAGAGAGAGAGAGAGAGAGAGAGAGAGAGAGAGAGAGAGAGAGAGAGAGAGAGAGAGAGAGAAGAAAGGCCTTGCGGCCCATACCGAGGAGGTACCAATGGCAACGGGTGCCACGGAAAATTTTGTACACACTCAAATAGTGTGCAAGATTTGGTCTAACCTTTTCTTGAAGTGATCCACAGAGGAACTGTTCACAACTTCTGAAGGTAACCTGTTCCACGTGTCACAGATCTTATACGTAAAGTAATTCCCACACACACTAGTCCTAAACCGTTTCAAATCCAACTTCCAACCATTGTTGCGAGTTGGGTTATCATTTAAACTAAACATACTTCTAAAATCGACATCGTTGAACCCGCATAAGAGCTTGAAAACCTCGATCAGTTGACCGCGCAGCCTCCGAGTTTCAAGCGAAAACAAGTTCAGGGCGCGTAACCGTCGATTGTAGCCCATATGCCTAACGGAAGGAATTAACTTTGTGGCCCTCGCCTGCACTCGCTCCAACCTCTCAATATCTTTCCTGAGGGTGGGCGACCAGAACTGCACAGCATACTCCAGGTGCGGCCGAACAAGGGAATTGTACAGTGAGAGCACAATCTCCTTGTTCCGAAACTGAAATTGCCTCCTGATATAACCCAATAGTTTCTGGGCTTTCTTTTCCACCTCTACACACTGTTTCGTAAACTTAAGGTCGCTGCTAATTAGCACACCCAAGTCCATTTCTAAATCAGTCACCTCGATATTACTACCTAACATCGAGTAGTCCGACTTGGGATTGGCGTAGTCAATGTGCATCACTGCATTTACCCAAGTTAAACGGCATTTGCCATTTTTCGGACCACACTCCTATCCTACCTAGGTCCGCACGCAGTTCCTCGATCGCTTCGGGAGTCCCAACATTGGCCCCAAGCTTGGTGTCATCAGCGGATTTGGCGATCCGACTGACGATGCCACCGTCGATATCATTTATGTAAATGATAAACAACAGTGGCCCCAAAACGGAACCCTGAGGAACCCCACTAGTGACCGAGGCCCAACCCGAACTAGCCCCTTTAATTACCACCCTCTGCCGCCTGTTCCTCAGCCAGTTTTCAATCCACCTACCTATTTCCCCACCGATACCCAGCGCGCGCACTTTCGCCATTAGCCGGCGGTGAGGTACCTTATCAAAGGCTTTCTGAAAGTCGAGATAAAGTATATCAATCGCCCTACTCTTATCGTACTCACTCAACATGACGTGGAAAAACTCGAGCAAGTTGGTGAGACACGACCTATGCCGTCTAAACCCATGTTGGGAGTCCCCAAGCAGCTTGTAGGAATCCAAATGGTCAACGATCCTATCTGCTATTATCCCTTCTAATAATTTACCTACAACTGAAGTGAGACTAATGGGACGATAGTTCCCTGGACTTTCGTGATCCCCTTTCTTAAAGATAGGGGTCACGTTGGCTTCCCTCCAGTCACCAGGCACCTGGCCCATCTCCAACGATTTGTTGAAGACTGTAGCCAGGTGGGGAGCCACCTGGTCGCGCACTTCTCGCAACACTCTGGGGAGAAACTGGTCTGGCCCAGGAGTCTTAAACGCGCTCAGTTTGTCTATTCTAGAGGCAACGACTGTCGCGGTACATCTAACACTATCCTACACAGGCGGACATACGCTTCAGTGTTCTCGTGGGAACGATTGGCCTTCGCCCTCCTATACGCTACTTTCCTATTTCGGATAGCCGAAGCGATGTCACGATTGAACCACTTAGGCTGCGTTGAAGCAGGGGTGACCGGTTTTGAGGGTATGGCAGTAGACTGCAGCACCATAAACTCGTCCCGGAAATGCACTCCACACTCCCTCAACATCGCCGCCAACCTCTAACCCCATCTCTCCTACGCTATCCCTGAGGTTAACAAAGTTCGCCCGCCGGAGATCGAGCTTACTGCCTCTCGAGTTACTACGCTTCACCCGAGGGACGCGCACACGGAACCTAATAAGACCGTGATCACTCCCGCCCAATGATTCGTCAACGGTGAGGCTAGTGACGAGGTTGTCTTCGGTCGTGAATACTAAGTCTAGAACGCTTTCGCCTCGTGTAGGCTCGTTGACCCACTGAGTGAGGAAGTTCTCATCAGCAAAGTCAACTAGCCTCCTCCCTTCAGCATCGGCAGTCCTGTTTTCCCACTTTATGTCGCGACAGTTGAAGTCTCCTAAAACTACACACACCCTATCCCCTAGCAGGCTACTGAGTTCGGTGTACAGGGCTGTATCCTCCTCGAGGAGGAGATGCGGAGGTCTGTACACCAAGATTAACCTATAGTTCGTCCCTCCCACGTTCAGATCGACGCCAAGCAGCTCCCGTTCCGACCGGAACTGGCAGTCAACCGGACTGAACGTGTGTGTGACATATTAGTACCCCACCCCCCTCCCCACGGGTGCGGTCTTTGCGAAACATTCTATACCCGGGAATTTCGAACTCCCCAACGTAGTCCCTACGATCAGTATGAATCCAGGACTCGGTGATAGCAAAGATATCCTGGTATTCTGATGCTAAGAGCGCCCGTAGCTCGCAAAACTTGTTTCTGATCGACCTAGCATTAAAAAGCATTGCACGGAGGGAGCTTCCCCTATTCTGACCGCCCCCTAGCACGACCCGTTTCCCGAACAGCCAGGGCTGTCGGGAGTTGAAGAGCCCCTCACTAACGAGGGGACAATCTCCGCAGGAGCCTGAGCCCCCTCCAACGTGGAAGGAGTGTCACTACCTGCTGTTGGAGGGTGACTACCTGCTGTTGGAGGGTGACTACCTGCTGGGGGAGGGTGGCTACCTGCTGAGAGAGAGAGAGAGAGAGAGAGACGCTTCTCCACCAGCTTGACCTCCGTGTGAAGAGAGCAACGCATGAAACAACATAAGGTTTATAAGGTGTATATACAGGGTGGCTGAAAAGTCGCGCATCGTAGGAATTTTTAGTGTTGATTGTAATATTTTTTTTCTTAGGTAGGGGATGGCTGCGAAATTAGCAATAAACGAGAGGGTGAGCTTGGTTTTAATGCGTGGAATACCAGGTACTACAAATCGATGAATGAGTACAGAATTTAAATTCTGTACCATTTTATCGATTTGTTGTACCTGGTATTCCATACATCAAAACCAAGCTCACCCTCTCGTCTATCGTTAATTTCGCAGCCATCCCCTACCTAAAAGAAAAAAATATATAGTTAACTGAAAATTCCTATGATGCGCAACTTTTCCGCCTCGGTGGTGGTGTGATTAGCTTCGCTGATTACGAATCCATTGGCCCTGAGTTCGAGACCCGACGGCAGCCGGCACGCAGCAAAACCCAGCTGGTCATCCTTCCTCACAATAAAGAAAGTGGTTGGTAGATAAATGGGTACCCTAGTGGTTAAGACGCTGGGCTGCTGCTGGGGCGTGGTTCGGATTCCACGTTAAACTGTAGTTCTAAGGTGGAGTGAAAAGCTTGACCTTCGTCAGAATGAACAATTCGGGCGGAAGCTAACCAAAGGTTATATATATATATATATATATAGGTACAGGGTGTCCGAGAATTATCTGTACAATTTTTGGCTGTTATTAAAAGTCAACCATGAAGTGTAGAAATTCCAGTGTTGTCCCATTTTACAGAGAATATCATTCAGTTTTTTCTGATACCACGTTTTGACAAGTTTTTTAGAAATTCCAGTGTGTCCGAACATTATCTGTACAATTTCATCTTTTAATAAAATTCTTAAAGAAGATTATTTAGAATCTGTATTTTCAAAAGTTTCTTTTATTAAAGTAACGTTGTTACAAACATTCGATATGTGCACCATTAGTGATTCGCAAAACATCCAAGGAAAAAGAAGTCATTCCCTGACGAGGTGTAGCTCTGAATACACGAAAGGCCTTGGAATCGGTTTTTCTTTTTCCATGTGGGTTTGCAGCATTCATTCATTTCATGTGTTTGTGAAATTCATCCCGTGTGTGTGTGTGTGTGTGTGTGTGGTGTGTATATATATATATATATATATATATAATATATATATCGTTGGGTGAAAAGAAGTACACTTAAAAGTACATAGGGACAGCGCGGAACCGTTTTGTGGATTTAATATTGAAATAACCGGAAGTAGCGAGGTTTCGTGCCCACTCTGTAGCTGTAGAACTTCCGGCAAGAAACTGGCTTAGAAGTTGGGTGCGAAACGTTCGAATTGTATATAATCCCTTCATATAGTGGTGTACGCACGCACACTACCTGTACGATATTCTTTTTTATTATTATTAAAGGTGTGTGTGTTTTAAGCCTAATTGTACTTTGTATTAAGGTGAATCTTAAAAGTGAGAGAGTGACGAGCGATTATGAACTCTATTACAAATTGCGGTTAGAGCGATTTGAGATAGGAAAATGGAATACCGAAGGGCCGTTGTTGCAAGATTTAGACGAAGCGAGAACTTTATTTCTGCTGTGAATTAAAGTGGTAAAGATAATGTATTAGGAACGAGTTCACAAGAACCTTTACTCGGTTAGGTTTTAATGGAAATAAGCAAAGCGTGATAGGATTACGCAACTATATATACATATATAGGATCAAATGTAGAATTCGGACCCCAGCCTTCTTTAGTTAGCTTTATAAGGTTAACTAACGAAAATATCACGACCTAACCTAACCAATCGTTAGGTTAACTGTACGCCCTTGACGATTGGTTAGGTTAGGTCATGATATTTTCGTTAGTTAGCCTTATAAAACTAACTAAAGAAGGCTGGGGTCCGAATTCTACATTCGATCCCATATATATACACGCGCGTCCACAATTGTGTATCTGTGTATGTACGTACATGTTAACATAAACGCGTAATCACTCGCTCTTCGTATATGCAAAATTTATCCCACAGGATACGAACCCGGGGTCTTCTGACTCGGAGTCACGGGCGTTGACTATTCAGCTACGACAGTTTAAAAGTTAATAACCTGGTGATATTTCATCACCCGAGGGAAACTCCTAATGCTTTCCCGTCCATAGGTATTTTTACATTAATAACCCTCTGCAATTGAGATAAAAAACATTAATTCAAATTATCTGGCACATATGATGGGGACAATAACCTCGCATTTTTGCAAAATTTATCACACATACACACACACACACACACACACAGACACACACACACACACACAAACACACACACACACACACACACACACATATATATATATATATATAATATATATATATTATATATATGTATGGAAAAAAGTAAAATGTGCAGCACAGAAAAGGTTGTCCCAATGTCGTTGGACCACGTCCCCAGGACGTCTTAACACCACACCATTAAGGTAAACTAGTTTTATATACGGTACGTGTGCGCGTTACTTTTTCGTCCACATACGCGCGCGCACGCACGCACGTGTGTGTGTATCCACATAGCCAGATACGAACTTTTTAAATTGTCTCTAAATTAATTAACCAAATCTAACCTTAGTGTCATCGAATCGTGATAAGTATTTCGGGCGCAATTGAGGGCGCTCAAACGTTATTTTCTGTCGTCATGAAATAGTGAGGTTGTCGCTAATCTAGCGTAGTGTAACCTAACTGAATTAGGACAAACATCTTTTTTCCAACAGTAAAAAATGAATTGCTAGTGTTTCGAGGCACCAAAATTATCACGCGACCTGACTTCAGGGTTGGTACCCAAAAACCCAAACAAAAAACCCACCCAAAAACCCAGCACAGTATTCTGCTGTCTTTTTTGTACTTCCAGCATCTACTGCTGAAATCAGATACAGCTTTTTTTCCATTGTGAATGCTGTGCGCAATAATAGGATCATTACCTACTGAACTGCAGCCATCTTGTATATGGGTAATGGTACAATCATCAAGATTAAGGTCATTCTTCATTTCATGGATTACTTCATTAACTTTTATTAACAGATCAGATGCCAACCTTTTCCCGTTTGGTAGTTCATATCCTGATCTTAGACCTTTGATTAATTTTATAAATTCTTTATTTTCTAAAACGTTGAAGGGTATGTTAGCTGAAAAAAAAACAACCTAGCAACTCGTAAATCTAATTCTTCCTTTTGGTCCACAGTCGTTCTTACTACAAATGGTGTAATTGAGCTTTGCCTTTTACGCTTTATTGGTGTTGAATGACAGAATGTGGATGATTAAGAACCCGCACTGGTGTCACTCATTTCAGGCACATTTTCACTTATAATACTTAATCTTTGGATCATCTTTGCCAGAAGCCAAAGTTGGAGGAAGTGAATCAATTTCAACTGATGCTCCAAATTCGAGTCTCGGCATACCTCGCCTCATTTTCAAAACATTCCACTTTTCTTTTACTGCATTTCTCTAGATGTTTCACTGTCAATTTTTCGAGTGATACTTTCTTTGCAATAATTGCATAGTACTCTAGTAGGCTGATCACTTAATAAAGTCACCTCGTTCCATTCGCTAGCTTTAGATCTTCCACCTCTATAACTCTTTGGCATCTTAAAAATTTAAATTTGAGTTAGGTCTAAATAAAGCTGAAATAAAGGAAAGATCTAAAATTAAAATGGAGAAAATTCTAATGTCATTATTATCTCTCATATCTGAACTTTGTGAAATAAAGATCTTTTTAATATACAGGGTGTCCCATAAGTCCGGCATCATAGGAGAAATTCATATTTTTCTTATGCTCGGGATGCCAATTTCCCGTCCACCATTCTGTTCAGTGACGAGGCTGTTTTTTATGGAATTGGTGAGGTAAATCGACAGAACACCCGCTACTGGTCTCAAAACAACCCTCACTGGTATACCTCTTCAAAGGAAGAAGGTGCATCTCGGGTGATGGTATGGTGTGGCATTTGGAAGGATCGCATCATAGGCCCCCTCTTTTTCGATGAACATGTCACTGGAGGCACCTACCTACGTATGCTCAAGGAAGAAGCATTTCCCAGTGTCTTGAACGAAGAAGGAAATTTCCGAACATGGTTCCAGCAAGACGGCGCTCCTGCATATCACAGCACCCAAGTAAGGGAATACCCGTACCAACAATTCCCTGGTCATTGGATAGGACGTCGAGGGTCTGTGGAATGGCCAGCTAGAAGCCCGGATCTCACACCACTTGAAAGCGCTGGTATACGCAGAGAAAATTAGGAGTGTTGAACATTTGCGGCAGCGCATTATTGGGGCATGTAACACCATTACTCCCGACATCATTCACCGTGTGCTTGCTGACTGGGTATCACGTCTGAATTTGTGTATTGAAAACAATGGTGGACATATTGAGCACGTTCTGTAAATAAAAGCTTTTGTTTTGCCTTTTTTTATTATTTTTCCTATGATGCCTGACTTACGGGACACCCTGTATATTGTAGATTAGATAAATAAATTAATAAATATATTAGGCACTACATAATTATCGAACCTTTCTAAAAAAAATTTCAACTCATCAAAAACCCAGTTGGGTTGGTTTTTTGTGAAAAACCCGGGTTTTTGCCAACCCTGCCTCACTTACGCCCATTCCTCCCCCCCACACTAAAGAATATCCTGGAGATAACTATACAATCCATCCACAAGTAGGGAAATGTGACAGCAGAAGTCCGTTGAACAAATACAACAATGGTACCTTGCAAACAAAAAGTATCGTACTTTTTGCATTTGATTTGAAGCGGGTAAACCCCCCCCCCCCCCCCCCCCCTCCTCCGTGTTCTTAGACTGTAATGTCTGACTGCATATTGCATCGCAGCATAACGCCTAAAACCAGTCCTTGTAGTTGAACATCGTTAATCCTTTAGGGAATTACTCTAGATTCTTTCCCTTTCGAGATTTGGGTTCGCAAGCAGAACTTCGAGTCAAGAATGAAATTTGTGTGTACGTGTGTGAAGTTTTTCGTAATATGTTAACGGGTCAAGCGAGCAGGGTTGGCAAAAACCCAGCAAAAAGCCAGTTGTTTTTTTTCGTTTTTGCTGGGTTTTTGCCAACCCTGCAAGCGAGACAACCCCACCCAACCAACGCGCTTCTTCGATCTTCATGTATTAGGTCGAATTAGACCAAGTTTAGATCGAATTTTCCCAGACTGGAAAAGTAATTCCAGTACTACCCACTTTCTAACTTAACATAATCGAATCTAACGGTAGCCTAACCGTCACTAAATAGTAATTAAATATAATTCCAGTATGTTTGATTGTTTACTTCTTGCTTGATTTACTTCTTGCTTGGCCGACTCGACTTAACTTCCAGCTCGACCTTACTTCAGTCGCAGATTTTTTGGTTTGATTTGTTTCACTGTTTACATCCTTGCTGCACGGAAGCAGATACGAAACATTGCTTCCGCCGCAATATATCCGAAACGTTCGTTAAATATGAAGACATTAAAGCATAAAAGAGGCTGTTATTAACGATATCGTGTTATTTATAGTGGTGAACGCCTAATGTTTAATGAGAGGACCGAGTGATGGACTCATCCTCAATCGTGATCCGATCGAATCAACAGACATCTTGGCCATGGGAAATCGATACCAATAACTTAACTGGACTCCACCTAAACTCTGATTAATATATATATATATGATGAATAAAACTACGAAGGAAAGGAAACACACAAAAAGGTGCTCAAGCGCTTTCGTCTAATGACTGTTCCTGAGGATGTCATTAGACGAAAGCGCTTGAGCACGTTTTTTTGTTTCCTTTCCTTCGTGGTTTTATTCATCATAAATATTTTTCATGTGTTTCGTGAAATAATTTTCATATATTATATAATATATATATATATATATATATATATATATATAAAATCAGGGATGAGAATTTCCCGTTTTGTGAGCTCAGGTCATTCGTGTGAATCGCGTAAATTTGAGGGTAGAGTACTCAGCCAGTACCAAACATGCATATCTCTGTCCATATGAAACAATTTGTGTTTATATATACAGATATATATAAAATTGTGTGTACTAGTGGTGGACCGGATATCTGCATCCGCACTTCTGACTGCGGATATTACCTCTAATAAATTATGCAATTTACAATTAAATTAGCTTATAAAGTAGCTTATAAGGCCCAGTCATGCACATTTCATGTAAAGTATTAATTATTAATGAACAAACATATAAACCTCAAAATATAAATACGTGGTAACACAGAAAAATGAATGAAACTTGTTTCATTCAATTTTCTGTGGCTGAAACTCTCGTTATTTTTTTTATCATAATGAAAACATTAAAATTAATTTTAGTTCTTATGCATTGCCTGCCATAATAGTAATATCACGAAATTTGAAAAATTCATATATTCATAATTCTATATTATATTGATAGATTAACTAAATATCCGCATCCGCGGATATTGAAATTAAAGATCCGCAGATGTTGAAAAACATATCCGGTCCACCACTAGTGTGTACAATGCGCTGAGGTATTAAAGTTCAGTAAACTCGCTTACCTGAAAAGTTGCATGTTCATTGTACCGTACTGAAATTTAGTTGATGGGTTTGAAATATTTTGTGTAAAATGAATTAAAATGTTCCACGAAATGATCAAAATGCATTTCAGGTTGTACGCGACTGTTCAGCTTCATAATACTAATGATCACTAACATTGATGCGGATATTAATGACCGTGCGTCATCCGCGGGATAAAGATACGTGACGTAGAAAAATTACAAAGTAATAATGAAACGTTATTGAAGTTGGCGGAAGACAATATGAAACTGAACGAAGAAAAATTTCAACTAATAAGAAATGGTCATAACCACGCGCTATAGAATAAAGGGTACAAAACTGCGAATCAAACCGATAATACTAAACCCACGATTCGGGGATCTCGGGGTAATAATAATGTCATCGGAGAAGCTACAATAATATCCAAATTACGGCAGCTAGAAAAGTAATGGGAATTACGCGGAAGAGTTTCCACGGCGGAGAAGTAAACATCATACTAAAATTACGCGACAGTTCAGTTTAGTTCTACCAATAATTGAGTATCGTTCAATACTCGCAATCCTACAGAAAAAGAAGCATCGCGAACGGAAGCTACACGAACGACTTTTACGTCTAAGATAAAGGAAACGCGAGATAAAGACTAATGGTCGCGACTGCACTTCCCGAAACTCTATTCTCTGGAAAGACGCCGCCAGCAGTACGCGATAATATATGTATGGGAAATACTTAGAAGTGATACTGTACTGTCCCATCCGCGGTGGGACGGGGTGCCATAAAAATGAGGATGGAAAATACCCTGAGAATATGGGGCCCGAAACTCTCTCAATGTTCTCCCCTCCCCCCCCTCCGTCAAATCCGATAGAATAGTAGACAAACTGAGCGCGTTTAAGGCTCCTGGGCCAGACCAGTTTCTCCCCAGCGTGTTGCGAGAAGTGCGCGACCAGGTGGCTCCCCACCTGGCTACAGTCTTCAACAAATCGTTGGAGACGGGCCAGGTGCCTGGTGACTGGAGGGAAGCCAATGTGACTCCTATCTTTAAGAAAGGGGATCACGAAAGTCCAGGGAACTATCGTCCCATTAGTCTCACTTCAGTTGTAGGTAAATTATTAGAGGGGATAATAGCAGATATGATCGTTGACCATTTGGATTCCTACAAGCTGCTTGTGTACTCCCAACATGGGTTTAGACGGCATAGGTCGTGTCTCACCAACTTGCTCGAGTTTTTCCACGTCATGTTGAGTGAGTATGATAAGAGTAGGGCGATTGATATACTTTATCTCGACTTTTAGAAAGCCTTTGATAAGGTAACCTCACCGCCGGCTAATGGCGAAAGTGCGTGCGCTGGGTATCAGTGGGGAAATAGGTAGGTGGATTGAAAACTGGCTGAGGAATAGGCGGCAGAGGGTTGTAATTAAGGGGGTTAGTTCGGGTTGGGCCTCGGTCACTAGTGGGGTTCCTCAGGGTTCCGTTTTGGGGCCACTGTTGTTTATCATTTACATAAATGATATCGACGGTGGCATCGTCAGTCGGATCGCCAAATTCGCTGATGACACCAAGCTTGGGGCCAATGTTGGGACGCCCAAAGCGATCGAGCAACTGCGTGCGGACCTAGGTAGGATAGGAGAGTTGTCCGAAAAATGGCAAATGCCATTTAACTTGGGTAAATGCAAAGTGATGCACATTGGCTATGCCAATCCCAAGTCGGACTACTCGATGTTGGAGAGTAATATCGAGGCCACTGATTTGGAAAAGGATTTGGGTGTGCTAATTAGCAGCGACCTTATGTTTACCAAACAGTGCGTAGAGGTTGAAAAGAGAGCCCAGAAGGTGTTGGGTTATATCAGGAGGCAATTTCAGTTTCGGAACAAGGAGATTGTGCTCTCTGTACAATTCCCTGGTTCGGCCGCACCTGGAGTATGCTGTGCAGTTCTGGTCGCCCACCCTCAGGAAAGATATTGAGAGGCTGGAGCGAGTGCAGGCGAGGGCCACAAAGTTAATCCCTTCCGTTAGGCATATGGGCTACAATCGACGGTTACGCGCCCTGAACTTGTTTTCGCTGGAAACTCGGAGGCTGCGCGGTCAACTGATCGAGTTTTTCAAGCTCTTACGCGGGTTCAACGATGTCGATTTTAGAAGCATGTTTAGTTTAAATGATAACCCAACTCGCAACAATGGTTGGAAGTTGGATTTGAAACGGTTTAGGACTAGTGTATGACTGTGTGGGAATTACTTTACGTATAAGATCTGTGACACATGGAACAGGTTACCTTCAGAAGTTGTGAACAGTTCCTCTGTGGATCAGTTCAAGAAAAGGTTAGACCAAATCCTGCACACTATTTGAGTGTGTAGAAAATTTTCCGTGGCACCCGTTGCCATTGGTACCTCCTCGGTATGGGTCGCAAGGCCTTTTAAGGTACTTCTTTTCCTTGTAACTCTCTCTCTCTCTCTCTCTCTCTCTCTCCAGTTGTTTCTTGAAATTACTCAGTTGGTGTGTTTGGGGTTCTTCAGTTAGGGGCCAAGTATTTTGAATCTTCCTTTGCAACCGCAGTTGGGACAACAGAACCTACGAACCTCTCTCATTCCAATGTTTCCATTACATTTTTGAAGTTTGGGACATGCGAGTATTTTCCATATGTACGCTCGCCTCTTCTTTCCAGGGAGTAGTAGTTTCACGGATTGTAGTCGTGACCATTAGTTTTCATTTTTCGTTTCCTGGGTCTTGGGCCATTCAGAAACCACGTGGTCTTTAAAGGGGGGAGGGAGGCCTTATTTTACCACCAAGGGCCACATGGGGGAGGGGGGACTTGACGTTTAACCACGTCACCAGTACTAAGCATTAAAATATCCTGTTTATAATATTGTGTATAATATAGTTCGTAAACTGCAGAAAATTGCAGACGACTCGAATGTTTATAAACCCAAATTCGGTGTATCTTTAATTCGGAAAATTCTACAAGATTCGAATCTTTGACGTTCATCAAACACAAAGTCGACATACTTTTTATTTGCTTTATTTTAATTTTCATTTTAATTTACATAAGATTAAGAAGGGGTTGGGGTGACATCAGAAGACCACGTGGTTTTGGAGGGGGGTTTAAGTCGTTGGATACATGACCACAAGGGGGGGGCCGGGTTTGAAAATCACCCAAAAAAGGACCACGTGGTTTTTGAATGACCCCTTAGACCAGTGGTTCCCAACCGGTTTTGGCTTATGGCCCCCTTAGGAACCTTATTTTTTCCTGTGGCCCCCATAAGCATTATTTTCAGTAGGTAATATGCAGATTAACTCTATTTTACAAAAACAAATATATATAAAGGATATTAAAACAACTATTTGTATTCAGGTACAATATTATTTGTCACATAGGACTATAAACATAACAAAAACTAAACAGTGGCTAACAAAAATTTGCAGTTATTTACTTATATTATGTATTAATTATAAAAAAATATAATCAAAAGAAATACTGTACTTATAGCAATCTAATAAATTAAAAAAACTAGTAAAATTACTACAACTTCGCAATATTAGGGTAAACAAATAAGAGCTACTTACACACTACAGCGACGATCCACGTGGTAAACAGACTGTAAGGATTTCAACCTGAAGTATTTTTATCAAGTCAACAACGCTGCCAGGCGCATAACGATCAAGCGCACAATGGAGTGCGCCGCACAATAAGCTTGTAAGATGCAAAATATTTGTTTACAGATAAATTCAAATTCTATTATAAAATATCTAAAAAAAAAGGAAAATATATGTATTAATAATTTTTTAAAATGTAATTCAACTACATAAATTAAAATTATCTATTGGCCTAACTATAATTTAGGCTTCAATAGGTTGAGTCCTGTGGCCCCCTTCATGGAGTCTGTGGCCCCTCTAAATCTTAACATTTTCCTGTGGCCCCCTTCAAATGTGCCATGGCCCCCGGTTGGGAAACACTGCCTTAGACATTAAATGTCCTCTGTTGGTTTCTGTTTGCAGTCTCGTTTTCTGTATGGGCTTGCGAGTACTGTTGTAATTTTAATGTTAGTGCTGTGATCTGCATCCGATGACATTCCAACATTCCTGATTTGTGGGCTTAGTTTTTGTGGTACCCCTTAAATGCAAAAAACTTCTTTTTCTACTTGAAGGTCAAAATATGATGATAAAAACCCACTCTAATAGACAGAGTTTATTTCCACAACAGTTTCGATGCCCACTGGCATCCTCTTCGGGTGGATACAGAAAAACGAAAATGAAAAGGTTCCACCCGAAGAAGATGCCAGTGGGCATCGAAACTGTTGTGGAAATAAACTCTGTCTATTAGAGTGGGTTTTTATTATATGTGGTACCCCTTATTCTGTATCATCTTAGTGACACACACACTATATATATATATATATATGTATATTGTATATTGTATATTGTAGGCAGACATGGGGTCTATTACTGGGCCTCTCTTATTATTACTGCTACTTTTGATTTCTTCTATTACTATTACTTTATTTTCATCTATTACTAATATATGTTGGGTACTTCACTCATTTGAAAAGAATCTGTCTGTTTAAATGCAATTAGAAGCAGTGTGTTAACGAATATTTGTTTCAACCAAATCATTACAATTTCAGAGACTTTACGTCTTCATCAATTTTACTTTATTGAAGGTAAAATTTGCCACAATATTAGTTCAGACACGTTTATTTTAGTTTAGAGTAAATTTAGTTCAGTTTTTCAGTTTTCAGTTCAGCATGATATGGTTGGTTTTTGTTATTACATTGTCAAAGAAAACGTTGAATGACAGCAGTAACTGAGAAAATTTTCGACAACCGAGTTAATGAAGTGCCACTGTAATAGAAAAGTAATAGACTATTATCTATTACTTTGGCTTCTATTACTCTTAGTATTACTATCACAACCAAAAAATTATGATCTATTATTATTATTAGTTGGAAAATCCCTGAGTAATCTATTAGTATTACCTATTACTTTTACCTCATGTCTGATTGTAGGTAATCTGCCAGCCATCGACTCCCTAAGGTTGTCGGCTATATAACTTTAAAAATAAAGGTTTTCTAAATCAGTTTACACCAAAACATAGCTAGAATGCTGTGGATTAATTTCTTCTTGGTATCAGTATGTCATTAATATTGAAAAAATTATTCATATTTAAGAAAACGTGGATGAAGGTCGATAGTGGGACACCATCGGGACCCGAGGTCCCGCCATCGACCCTTCTGTAAATGAAGCTCTTATTTTATTATTTTTTTAAACTACCCGGGCCTGCCATCGACTCCTATTTTCTTTTTAATCATACTGAATATTTACCCGGGCTCGCTTATCGTGCTCGGGCCTGGCATTGACCGCATGGGTCGATCATGGCCCGTACTCTTTTTCAAAATGTTACTACTGTATGCGGTACCACGTGTAGCCACATCTAAGACCATGGGCTTATTATTTACTCACATACCAACTAAAGCATATGCACACATTACTCTGCTATCCATTTCTTGCCTATTTGCACCCAAATACAGAGCAAAAGTTATACTGGAAGTGAAAAAATTTGAAAAAAAAACGTGTTAACAATACACGCACTGCACTGACAAAGGCTGGGCGCGCACTGGAGTATTTCAACCTTGCGCTGTTTCCAGTGGTCGGCGCATACGCACAACTTAGCGTTCTGTTAAAAAATCCAAAGGTTGATCGGAGCGCACTTCGCGCTTTAATGTTTAATATATATAATATTCTAAAAATAATAATTAACAGCAGTAAAGCATGAAGTGTGGAGACCATTCAACACTCCTCACTAATGCCAATATACTTTTTCGTCCAGACAGCGCCCATGCCATGCCCCACTTACTCCACCCACAATTCCACAGACCAATTAACGTTTTTGCTTTTACGATAACGAATAAAAAGAAGTATCTGAATTTACGATAACGAATAAACGAAGTATTATCTGAAAGTATATTATTTGTAGTTTAAAATAGAACTTCAGTTGAAAAACGAAAATATAGTTTATTTAGTAAATAATGATAAAACGGCATAACCTTCCTCATCCGTGTCTGCAGCCAGGAAGACAGAGTGAGAGAATTAAAGCAATGTAAAGCCATTTTGACTGGCTGAGCTGGAAGAAAAAGCCAATATTAGCAGCGATTTTACTCGGTAAACTGCTCTCATGGGAGTACAAGTCAAGACAAAAACGGGGTTGAACAGTCAAGATTGTTAAGCAATCACGTGTGTGCTGAGGGGAGGGGGCCGCACGCTCAAAACTGTTTTCTCTCGGGAGAGGTGTGTGTGTGTGTGTGTGTGTGTGTGTACCATTTAAAAGTAAAGAATATTTAAAAAAAAAAAAAATTTATGAAGCTTTTCAAGTTCAACTTTTCTTCGTTCATACAAGACTAAATAAATAAAAAATTGCAGGAAAAGGACAGCACATGAACCTCGTACATGTGGCAGATGGGAACTGCAAGGAAAACTTAAAAAGAGGATCGATGTAAAAATCACCTATCGCTATTGAGGTTATTGGTATTTTCAGTTATGAAAAATTCAGTCAGTTTCCTCTTATTTACATTCTTTATACGTAAATGAAGATCTCTCTCATCAATATCAGTTAGATCAGTGGTGCACAAACATTTTTGATGTGAGGGCCAAGCGAAGAAAATAACTAAATGTATTAGCCTACTTACTTTCCATCTAAGTCATAAATTGGGTCACTTATATTCTAACTTCTTCATTGAATTGAAAAGACACGTGGGGCCACTGAAAAGACCCGTGTGGGACACATTTGGCCCGCGGGCCAGGGTTTGTGCATCACAGTTAGATGATCAAAATTAGTCCTATGTTAATGGAAAGCAGAATTGGGGGTCGCTAATTCTGAGAGCGCATTTTTATAAATTCCGGCATTAACTAAACATTGTTGAGAAGGTAATTTCTAGTATTGCAGTTTATCTTGGTAACTAAATTTATAGAATTACTGAAGTATTATTTTGTGATGATGCACTTTCTAGGTAAAACGAAAGTACTTTTTTGTTCTCGGGAGGTTTGTGGAGCATTATTATAAAATTTCCTGACAAGTTTAAAAGCATCGGGGTAACCTAATTTAGCAAAAACTCCTTTAATAAATTAACATCTATAAAACTGACGGCTACAAATTTTTTGAAGGTTCGGAAAGAAAAACCAATTCAAACGACCCCTCGTGGAAACGGAGTGAGAGGAAAACAAATACATACGAATTTGATTTTCTCTTACGGGTATTGAATAAAAGTTTATTCTGAGCTGAACGAATAACCGAAGTAAAAAGGAGTTTGTGAATTTTCTTAGCGTAAATTTAATCAATGGCAAGATGTCATTTTTGTTCAAAATCGAATGAGGATTTAAATTGTTTGGCGGAACGACAAACGCATCATCAACGTAACGATACCAAGCGGCTGAAGAGTCGATTATACCAGGAAGAAACGCGCTCAAAAAGCTCCATAAATAGGTTAAGGTTACTTAAGGTAGCAAAATGGGGGGAGCTCGAACTAACCCGTTCTTTTTGTCTCTAAAAAGAGCCATCGAATGAAAAATTCTCACGTGATGAAAGTTTTATTAATTTAATAAAAAATTAATTGTTTATACGCGTATCAATGTGAAGTTCAGAAATATATTCAAGTTCAAGGGTAGTATCCACGGACTAGTGAACAAAGAAACCACGTCGAAGCTATTAGAAACTTTCATAAAATCGGATTAATTCTTAATGCGGGATCCGGAAATACTACATATGAGTGGAGGGATGATTACCATGATAATTACTACCGTGATTATTTTTTTAATAACGAGGTAAATTTCCCGTCTAATTCTAAAATTTCATAAATATCGTTGTTTTGTATAATATAGGCAGTTCCTTTAAGAAATAAAGCCTCGTTTAGCGCGAGATTTCCTATATTTAATAATTCAAAGCTGGGCACTTGCGGTTTTTTTTGCGGTACTGCGGTACTACCGCACTACCAAACCGGTACCGCATAACGCAGTACCGCAAAGGATCGCTGAAAGTACAGGCTGTACTTTCAGCGATCCTTTGCGTTATGCGGTACCGGTTTGGTAGTGCGGCAGTACCGCAAAAAAAACGCAAGTGCCCAGCTTTGTTTAATATAAAACAGTTAATTTTGGGTTATTTTGTGCTTATTTTGCATTCGGAAGTAACATTTTTTTATGTTTTAATCTTTGAACATAGTCACAAGCCGATTGAAGTACACGTTCGGTTATTAGTTTTATTATGGGAAGTTAATATATTCTCAACACGTCTTAAATGGAAATATACAGTGGCGTTTAAAAGTCTGCGTCCACCTTATAATCACCCAATTTATTGTAAATTGTACAAATATATATGATAATTACGACAAAATTTGATTTTATTATTATATTATTTGATTCTAAATGTAATTATTATAAATTAGTGAAAAAATTAACAATTTAATGGCATAATCTTATTAATAATCGATATGACCTCCGTTTGCTTTAATGACGGCTTCCACTCTGTAAGGCAAAAGGCTATGCCGTCCCAGCATTCTTCTATATTCTCCCAGAAAGAATCTAGAGAAGTTATTCTTTTTAGCTTTCAGACTCTTCAAATGGTCCCAAAGATGCTCTATTGGATTGAGGTCAGGACTTTGTGGAGGAAACTTCATAATTTGTAGAAAACCTTCATCTTTTTTTTTTCTTGTTGAGATAGTTCATGCAAACGTTAGAAGTGTGCTTTGGGTCGTTATCCTGCTGGAAAATGAATCCTTGACCACAAAGCCTCAATCCTGATGGTATTGCGTATCTCGCTAGTATGGAGTGGTACTTCTCTTTGCGAGTGTGTAAGTGATTCCGTGAAGACCTCCAACTCCAGGATAACTGAAACAACCCGAAACTTGAATGTTGTCTCCACCATGTTTTACTGAAAGTTGTATGCGGGGATCTATCAATTTTTCTTTGGTTCTACGTCTAACATAAACTCTTCTATGAGACCCAAAAAGTTCCACTTTTGATTCATCAGTAAAAAACTTTTTTCTAGTCGTCTATAGTAAAATGTCTATATTCTCTTGCCCATTCCAATCTTTTAGCCTTATTTTGTTTCCTCGGTAGTGGTTTGGACGCAGCACCTCTGCCATGGAGACCAGCTTTTATGAGTCTTTTTTTATAGTACTTGTACTTTTTGGCGAGTCCCGTTGTTCATTCAACTGTGCCTGAATCTGTGTAGCTGTAGCTTTTCTGTCACGCAGTGATGTAACCTTGATGTAATGATCCTCAGAATCAGTAGTCACTTTAGGTCTGCCAGATCTTGTCTTTGAAGAGCACGATCCAGATTTTTTATATCCGCTTATAGTTCTTTGGACCGCCACTTTTGAAACGTTAATTTTTTCCGAGATCTGCCGTTGGGACTTTCCCTCTCTTGAAAGAGCAATTAGTTGTCCTCTTTGGGATAAACTTGGTTCCTTAGACCTTTCAATTTCGGCCTGTAAAGAGAGAGTGATTATTTTTTAAAAAATTGCAACAAAGTCATTGACTAATTGGTTTTATGAGTTATAATGGACCAGTTGTTAAAATTATTGTATGAATACACTATTTTGAGGATTAATAACATTTGACTATGGTCTGTCACCAATACCTGGGTTAAAATCGGTGTTATTGTAGTGCAAAGAAAAAAAAACGTAACAGGACCAAAAAGGACCATTTTCATTAGTCTTTTCTTAAGAAATAAAAGCTACATTACTTACACACGTAGTGGACTATATGAAATACCATTTCTTCTGAAAGAAAATATCTTAATATAGCAGACATACTTTCTCAGTTGTATTATTTTCTAGAAATTGTCTAAAACTGAGGTGGACGCAGACTTTTGAACGCCACTGTATTATTAATAATAATAACAACAACAATAACAACAGGTTTTTCAATTGAAAATAGTTCATGCGTCATAATGATGGACAAGGGCATCTTCTAAGTCGTTACATCAGTTACCCCTGATGTAGAGGGGCTACTCAAGGCTTGCGTTCGAAAATGAATAGGGGTACTTCGCGGATACATCTTTTAAATCTTCACTTCACAAAATCGTCAGTTAAAAACGTTCTAGAACGTTGGAATTTTGTAGTTCCTTTCTTCCGCCAACTTCTTTACCTAAAGCTTCTATCTGCCTCCACTGAGTATTCGAGACGTCACTTCACTATAGTTATTCTTTATTTCTTGCTTTCTCCATACAATCCGACACATCACCGGCATTACGAAACCCCATGACACTCGTGTCAGAATACCCATAAATCACCCTAAATCACTCGCACTTGTTCTGTTAACATTATGCTATTCAAGGCCCCTTAACACTTAAACGCCGGTCAATATCAATTGATGATTTAGGGTTTTCCACAAACGACGGTCAACATCTATGGATGCGTTACCTTTCCCGCCTTTGTTTGTTTGAGGTTTAAAATTACTCGTAAAATCACAAAATTATTATTTTTTCTGTTTTATTGTGTGCAGTGGGGTTATCGATCACATCCATACCCGGTGTTAAAGGGTTAATATATACGCAAGTTATATCTTCAAAAACTGTATGAACACACACACACACACACACAGGCTTTGTAGAAATAAAAATCTCTGTTACAGGTCTCGCTCTTCTAGGTACTTGAAAACGTACTCGCGGAAAGACTTTTGCGATCTACTTGTAAATTCAATCGCTGAGAATGGCCGATACAAGGATTGATGCGGAACTTAGTGCACAATGTTCAAAACATGAAAGATGCTGAGACAAGTGATTCGTCAGAAACCTTATTTTAATGACGGATAGTAGCAGTTATATACATGTGTGTGTGTGTGTGAAAGCAATCCAGCATGTTTTCAAACACTTCTATTCCTCGCTACACACGCATGCATTTTATATACTTCACAATATTTTAAGAAAGGCAACGTTTTTAAGAGCCTTGGGGTCCCCTGGGGAGGGGACCATGAATGTCCCTATTTCCGGCTTCCCCGCTGCCGGTACCGGGAACGCAGACCCGGGCAGTGGGACTGGTGCTGCTACCACCCATTCGAGATGTCCTGGACCTCTGATTCACTTTTCATAAACTTTGCAACATTCGTGGCTTTTCCTCAAATTTACATTCTGTTGAACACCAGTGAGAGAGAGAGAGAGAGAGAGAGTTACAAGGAGTTACAAGGAAAAGAAGTACCTCAAAAGGCCTTGCGGCCCATACCGAGGAGGTACCAATGGCAACGGTTGCCAGGGAAAATTTTGTCTTTCAAACTATGCTAGCAGTAGTAGAAAACTGGATAGAAAAGTAGAAGGCTCTCTCCCCACCCTCCGCTCCCTCCCTGCCAGAGGCAGGTACGGAAAAAGGTTGAAGAAAATACCTTGACCCTGGAAAAGTAGCCAAGGAAATTTTACAGGAAAGTGGAGAATATATAAATAGCTCTATATTTAGCTTGCTCACAGAGACACCGAGCAAGCGAACTCCTGCAGAGTTTTCTGAGGTTTTAATCTTAAACTATGAGTGTGTTCTGTACTTTGTCTAGCCTATTTTTAAACAGATTTACACTTTGACTGGAAACATCCTCTGAGGGAAGTTGGTTCCAGATATCAACTATTTTACAGGAAAAGAAATTTCCGCAGACTGAGGTCCTAAATGTCTTTACACACTCAAATAGTGTGCAAGATTTCGTCTAACCTTTTCTTGAACTGATCCACAGAGGAACTGTTCACAACTTCCGAAGGTAACTGTTCCATGTGTCACAGATTATACGTAACGTAATTCCCACACACACTAGTCCTAAACCGTTTCAAATCCAACTTCCAACCATTTTGCGAGTTGGGTTATCATTTAAACTAAACATACTTCTAAAATCGACATCGTTGAACCCTCGTAAGAGCTTGAAAACCTCGATCAGTTGACCGCGCAGCCTCCGAGTTTCAAGCGAAAACAAGTTCAGGGCGCGTAACCGTCGATTGTAGCCCATATGCCTAACGGAAGGGATCAACTTTGTGGCCCTCGCCTGCACTCGCTCCAGCCTCTCAATATCTTTCCTGAGGGTGGGCGACCAGAACTGCACAGCATACTCCAGGTACGGCCGAACAAGGGAATTGTACAGTGAGAGCACAATCTCCTTGTTCCGAAACTGAAATTGCCTCCTGATATAACCCAATAGTTTCTGGGCTTTCTTTTCCATCTCTACACACTGTTTCGTAAACTTAAGGTCGCTGCTAATTAGCACACCCAAGTCCTTTTCTAAATCAGTCACCTCGATATTACTGCCCAACATCGAGTAGTCCGACTTGGGATTGGCGTAGCCAATGTGCATCACTTTGCATTTACCCAAGTTAAACGGCATTTGCCATTTTTCGGACCACTCTCCTATCCTACCTAGGTCCGCACGCAGTTCCTCGATCGCTTCGGGCGTCCCAACATTGGCCCCAAGCTTGGTGTCATCAGCGAATTTGGCGATCCGACTGAGAGAGAGAGAGAGAGAGAGAGAGAGAGAGAGAGAGAGAGAGAGAGAGAGAGAGAGAGAGAGAGAGAGAGAGAGAGAGAGACTCAGAGAGAGAGAGACTCAGAGAGAGAGAGACTCAGAGAGAGAGAGAGACTCAGAGAGAGAGAGAGACTCAGAGAGAGAGAGACTCGAGAGAGAGAGAGACTCAGAGAGAGAGAGACACTCAGAGAGAGAGAGACTCAGAGAGAGAGAGACTCAGAGAGAGAGAGACTCAGAGAGAGAGAGACTCAGAGAGAGAGAGACTCAGAGAGAGAGAGACTCAGAGAGAGAGAGACTCCTATGAAACTCGCCACCACCTGCTCACTGAAACCCTGATGTCTGACACGACTGACAGCAACTCCTTTTCTGTACCCTCCTATTTTATACTCAATTTCATTCCAAAGATGGATGTTGCGTATGTGTACGCAACGACCTAATTTGTTCTCATATTCCCGAACTCAAATGTTTGGAATTCTGCACGCTTTGGCTACGGCTTGTATGCCAGTCTCGAAGTAAATACGTCTGTGCTGTCCACTTTTCTCCTAATTTTACTGACTATCCACAACTTTTTTTTATGCAGGAAGGAGGGGGCCAAAGGCAAAATGCCCCCCCCCCCCAGTAGAAAAGGAGAGCCATAATCAAGATAAAGGGGTTTCGAAGTGCCTGGATGCTGCGTTTGAAAGATTGGAGGTCATAGACAGTGGGGGAAAGATGACTTGTGGAAGAGTGTTCTGGAGTTAACCGATTGAGTAGATGAAAGATTGAAAAATCCGATTAATTATTGCATTAGAGAATTGGACAGAAAAGGAATGAGAATGTGTCGAAAGTCTGGTGCTACGTGCTCTCCTCAAAGGAGGCGGCATGCAGTTAGAGCGTTCAGAAGAGACTAGTGTTTGTCATAATAGTAAAGAGAGAGAGAGAGGGAGGGATTGAAGACAGTCAGAAAGACCTAGGGAATTGATGAGAGGAAACCCCTTCGATTACACCCGGTCAAGTAGAGCTGTGGGTAGAGCCACCTTACATATGGAAAGTGTACTCCATACAGGGGCGGACAAAGCCCCCTGCACAGAGACAGCAACTGAGCAGAGATGAAGAAACCGCTGAGCCGGTATAACTCACCTAACTTCTTAGCTGTTTTAGAAGGATTGTGTGATATTTCCAGAGAAGATCACGAGAAAATGAAACCATAAAAATTGTTGAGAGAAGAGGTAGGATTGAATTGTGTACTATCGAAGATAAAGGAATATTTGTGTGGAAGGTTGTGACGAGTAGACAGATGGAGGAACCGAGATTTTGAGGCATTGAAAACCCACAAGGTTTCTGCTCCAATCAAAGATAGCAGAAAGCTCAGAGGTCAGGTGTTACATAGCCGTCCTCATTGAAAACCACAAGGTTTTCTCTGCTCCAATCAAAGATAGCAGAAAGTTCAGAGGTCAGGTGTTACATAGCCGTCCTCATTGAAAACCACAAGGTTTTCTCTGCTCCAATCAAAGATAGCAGAAAGTTCAGAGGTCAGGTGTTACATAGCCGTCCTACTCAAATCATGGAGTGACTGTTGAAAGGGACGCTTTATGCAGCGAGTTGTATAGTGAAGAGTGGAATCATCGGCACAGGAGTGGATAGGAGAGGACGTGCGACTTAATAGATCATTGATAAATAAAAGAAAGAGTGGGTGACAGGACAGAACCCTGTGGATCACCACAATTAATGGCTTTAGGAGGAGAACAGTGGCCATCTAGAACCACAGCTATAATTCGGTGAGAAAGGAAATCAGATGGAGGTACAGATAGAAGGTTAGAAACAAAAGGAGGGAAGTTCGGAAATTGAAGATTTGTGCCAGGCTCTTATCAAAAGCTTTCGAGATGTCAAGCGCAATAGCATAAATTTCACAAATTTCGAGAGGATGACCAAGAGTCAAAGATATGCAAGAAGAACTACCTCTCTTCCAAAGTGGAATACATTTTATCGCACTCTCCTTTCGCTGAAATTTCCATTTTAGGTTAGGGAATTTTAATGACCACCACCATCACCTGGCTTTTTCCCATTTCACTAACTTCCCGGGTGAACTAGCTTGTAACTTTCTATCCTAAGTGACCTAGAGTAGCTTGTACAGCACCGTACTCGTATCCCTGATCGCTAATATTCTAGATTTATTTCTCATCACATCCTTCTTACTCGGTAAAAACTTTTTTCTCCATTGGCAGGCGTCTTTGGCACTTTGGCGCCGCTGTTTGGAAGGTCTTTAGGTAGTACTTTAATTTCCCGTGGAATAATTACTGCTTCCTTCGCCCGGACCCCTCAGAGTTCGCTGAGCGCATCACGGATGTGATTCTCTCGGGCATAGGCATGCCATATTATTTTCCTACTACAAATGCAAAAAGAGAGAAACCTTTAACTATGCTTATTCTAATGCTGTCCGCAACAGAGAGGATGTTTTCAGAAGTACCGTCATCATCAACAGTCTAGAGAACTCCATTCTTGTGCGTTTGCCCCGAATTGTGCAAAAATCTGTTCTTCGGACAAAAATATGAAAACCTATCTAATACTAATTCTTCTCTCATTTTGGCGCCTAGCCATAAACCTCTCCAAGAACTACTTTTCTTCCTCCACCATTCTGACGGCTCAGTTGCCATCTCTTCTGATAAAACAGAACTCAGCACTATTGCAGTTGGGTACTCCAACCCAACAAATTCAGTTACATTAAAACAAAAAATTTAAAGGTTAGGTTAATTGAATGCCCAGTTCGGTCAACTTTATGCCCTTGACAATTGGTTAGGTTAAGTTGTGATATTTTCGTTAGTTTTAACGAAAATATCACGACTTAAACCTAACCAATTGTCAAGGGCATACAGTTGACCTAACCGGGCATTCAATTAACCTAACCTTTAAATTTTTTGTTTTAATGTAATTGAATTTGTTGGGTTGGGGTACCCAACTGCAATAGTGCAGAACGCTTCGTTCAAAATTTCGCCTCTAACACAATCCTGGACGATTCCAGTGCTGTTACGCCATCTCCCTCTGATTTAATTGTCTAAAATTAGGATCTCTTCCAAAGATGTTTCTTCTTCCCTGTCTGGGCTCAACTTGAGGAAGGCCTAAGGTTCTGGTGGTGTCCCTCCTGTTATTTCTCGAGAACTGTGCTTCTGTGCTGACACAGCCTTGGCAGATTGTTTCGGCTTTGTCTTCTGATATTTTTCGTTCCTGCTGGTAGTTTATTGGGCTAGACATATCAAAAACTTTCAATAGTCTGGCACAAATCCTTAATTTCCAAATTGCCCTCCTTTTGTTTGTACGAGGGCACTTCAATAAGTATCCACACTTTTTATTTTAGTGATAATATAGTATAAATAATACTCGTAATAACGAGCCAAACAGATCTATAGGTTTATTTAGGCTACTCGTAGCTGTCACATATCGTACGAGTAGTGAGCATGGCTGCGCCGCTTTCAATTTGTACTCTGGAAGAAGAGAGATCCGTGATTCGTTTTTTGTGGGCAGAAGGTGTGAAAGGAGCTGAAATTCACACGCGTTTATGTGCTCAGTATGGGAATAATGCGTTACCACGGCGAAGTGTGAACGAGTGGATTCAAATGTTCAAGGAAGGTCGGACATGTGTGACAGATGCTCGGCGCTCAGGACGACCGTCAACATCAACCAGTGGTGACAAGCAGGAAGAAGCCAGAGCCATGATTTTCGATGACAGAAGATTAACAATAAAAGAAATTGCATCTTCATTAGACATTAGTCAAGGGTCAGCCTATTCGATAGTTCATGACATTCTTGGCTTTCACAAGGTTTGTGCAAGATGGGTGCCCAAACAGTTGACAGAAGAGCACAAGCGTGATCGTATGGACGTCTGCTCTCGTTTTTTGGCGCGGTATCATAATGAAGGTGAAAACTTTTTGGAGCGCATTATCACTGGAGATGAAACCTGGATTCAACACTATGAACCAGAAAGCAAACGACACAGCATGCAATGGAAGCATCCAACATCTCCCGTTGCAAGGAAGTTCAAAGCGCATCTGTCAGCAGGTAAAGTTATGCTAACGCAGTTTTGGGATACATGAGGCCCTATCCTTGAACATTATCTAGAGCGTGGAAGTACAGTAACAAGTGCATCGTATTCTGACATGCTTCGGAATGAGTTAAAGCAAGCAATTCGCACAAAACGAGGAGGGAGATTGTCGGAACGTGTTATTCTGTTACACGACAATGCGCGCCCTCATACCGCTGCACAGACTAGAAAATGCCTTCAACAACTTAAATTTTAAGTTCTCGACCATCCAGCCTACAGTCCAGACCTGGCACCTTCATATTTTTACCTGTTTGGACCACTAAAAGACGCTTTGAGAGGTCAGCGATTCCAAGGCAATGATGACCTGAAGTAGGCGGTGCATGACTGGCTACGCGCGCACAGCCAAAAGCATTCTTTTGTGATGGCATTAGGAAGCTTGTAGATCGCTGGACTAAGTGTATTGAGAAACAGGGAGACTTGAGAAGTGATGTGTTTATAATCTACAGATGTGAAAATAAAAAGTGCGGATACTTATTGAATTACCCTCGTATCTTCATCTCTAACTTCTTTCCTGGCTGATCTATATCAACGGTTGTAGATGACCATTGTTTTTCTCCTGAAACTATTAACACACTTACTGCCAGCATTTTTGCAAGTTTTTATGCAACTACAGGGTCTTCCCAAAAATAAAAAATGAAAACTAAAGATAGTTCTAAACAAAATATACCAAAATGAAGCTTATAATGTATACGTTCAAGACGAGATTTCTCGTCTTTGGCGGTGAATGTGTTAATAGTGGTGTTCTTCAGGGTTCTGCCCTGTCACCCTCTCTCTTTCTTTTATTTATCCGATTTTTTAAGTCGCCCTTCCTGTCCTATTCACTCTTATGACGAGGATTTCACCCTTCACTTCTCCACGTGCGTCACAAACCGTCTGTCGCAACAGTCACTCCATGCTTCGCGTGGGATTGCTATGACGCACCTGACTTGAACTTTCTTCCGTCTCTGACTGGGGCAGAGAAATCCTTGTTGTTTTCAATGCCTCAGAAACCCAATTCCTTCATCTGTGTACTCGTCACAATCTTCCACACGACTCTCCCTTTATCTTTGGCAGTACACAATGCAATCCTTCCTCTTGACATTCCTAGTGTTTCTTGTGATCTTTTCTGGAAAGATCACATGTACTCTCTCAAAATCAGCTTGTAAGAGGTTAGGTGTGCTGTATCAGCTCTGCGGTTTCTTCATCCCCGCTCAGTTGCTGTCTTTGTTCAGGGGTCTTTGTCCGCCCCTGTGTATGGAGTACACTTCTCGTGTGGGTGGCTCAACCCATACAGCTCTACTTGACCGGGTGGAATCAAAGGATTTTCCTCCCATCAATTCCCCCTGTCTTTCTGTCTTCAATTCGTCTCTCTTCGCCGCAATGTTTCCTCACCCTGCATGACTTCCAATCTCTCAAACGTAGTGTCCGAGCACCTTAAAAAGTCGACCTTGATTTTTGGTTCTATCCTATGGGTTTCCTTTAGTTTGGTGGGGCGGGGGGCTTTTTTTACGGGCGTTTGCCCTTGACCCTTCCTGCACAATATATGTATAATGGTTGACAAATGAAGACCTCTTTGATTTGCTAATAAAGATCAATAAATAATAAAAGATTTATTGAATCAATATATTTGGAATCGTGTTTGTTTCCACTTTTGTATTGTGTGAAGGTGACCCACATTGATGAGCTTTGCCTTTTGTTCGTGAAGACAATCATCGTGGTGCCTGTATACTCTCTTCAGCCATATTTTTATATTTGCTATACTGATTCAGAATGTCGGTATACAGTATGTAAATGTTCAAACGAAAGATGTTATGAAAGTACGCACTAGAACATGATCCATTCAATCCTGAGAAAAAAGCCTGTACATTTAAGGTTTCAAAGACTTAGCCGTACCAGTATGATCCACATTTCGCCCTACCTTGCGGAAAAAAAATACCCTGGTTTATGTACCTGGCAGTGGTTATGATAAAACTTGGAAATATTTGCGTTTCAATGTAACCCGATCATGGTTGGTTCCCAAAAACCCAGCACAATATTCTGCTCTTTTTTTTACTTCCAGCATCTACTGCTGAAATCAGATATGGTTTTTTTCCATTATGAATACTGCGCGCAATAATAGGATCATTATCTACTGAACTCCAGCCATCTCGTATAAGGGTAATGGTACAATCATCGAGATTAAGGTCATTCTTCATTTCATGGATTACTTCATCATTAACTTTTATTAACGGATCCCGTTTGGTGGTTCATATCCTGATCTTAGACCTTTGATTAATTTTATAAATTCTTTATTTTCTAAAACGTTGAAGGGTATGTTAGCTGAAAAAAAAAAGAACCTCGTAAATCTAATTCTTCCTTTTGGTCCACAGTCGTTCTTACCACAAATGGTGTAATTGATCTTTGCCTTTTACGCTTTATTGGTGTTGAATGACAGAATGTGGATGATGAAGAACCCGCACTGTTGTCACTCATTTCAGGCACATTTTCACTTATAATAATCTTTGGATCATCTTTGCCAGAAGCCAAAGTTGGAGGAAGTGAATCAGTTTCAACTGATGCTCCAAATTCGAGTCTCGGCATACCTCTTGCCTCATTTTCAAAACATTCCACTTTTCTTTTACTGCATTTCTCTAGATGATGTTTCACACACTCAATTTTTCGAGTGATACTTTGTTTGCAATAATTGCATAGTACTCTAGTAGGCTGTTCACTTAATAAAGTCACCTCGTCCCATTCGCTAGCTTTAGATCTTCCACCTCTATAACTCTTTGGCATCTTAAAAATTTAAATTTGAGTTAGGCCTAAATAAAGCTGAAATCTGCTGTTAAGAAATAAAGGAAAGATCTAAAATTAAAATGGAGAAAATTCTAATATGTCATTATTATCGCTCTCATTTGAACTTTCTGTTAATAAAATAATAGGTATATTGGGCACTACATAATTATCGAAAGCTTCTAAAAAAATTTTTAACCCATCAAAAACCCAGTTGGGTTGGGTTTTCGTGAAAAACCCGGGTTTTTGCCAACCCTGAACCCGATCAACAACTTCAACCAATTTTGAGTGCCACCCCTTTACCTCCCCACTAGTTGCACCCATACTACTAGACTGAGAAACTAATTTCAACGATAAAACTGTAACATTACACGAATTTCTCAATTAAAATAAGTTTATATGATCTTTACCTATTTCTGTAATTTTCGTTGGAAAAATATAAATATATATATATATTTTTTCATACATTAATCAGGGACAGGAAATTGTCATGTTCAAAATCGCAAGCATAAAGTTATATTAAATTAGTTATTGACAAGCAGTTAATTAATGTCTGTAGTGAAATTGTACATTATACTATGACACACACACACACACACACACACACACACATATATATATATATATATATATATATATATATATATATATATATATATATATATATATATAGGGTGTCCCATAAGTCCGGCATCATAGGAGAAATTCATATTTTTCTCTTTCTACAGGCCATAATGTCTGTGAGCAAGGAAGAACGAATCCAGATAATTCTACTCATAGGAAATAGGAGTCAAAGAGGGGCCAAAGTTTAAGGAAACAGGATCCATAGAAGATAAACCACGCAGTGGACCTTCAAGGAGGTCCACTGACGATGATACAGCAATTGCTATCCTGGCTCATTTTAACAAGCCCCAATAAGTCTCTTCGGCGATTGTCCGTCGAAACAGGAGTGTCGAAAAGTAACATCCATCGCATTCTTCAGGCTCACAAATGGCATCCATATAAACTTCAGATCCTACAGAAATTAAGCGATGATGATGATGATGATCCCGACCGGCGGATGGAATTTTGTGAATGGGCTACGGAACAATATGCTCGGGATGCCAATTTCCCGTCCACCATTCTGTTCAGTGACGAGGCTGTTTTTTATGGAAATGGTGAGGTAAATCGACAGAACACCCGCTACTGGTCTCAAAACAACCCTCACTGGTATACCTCTTCAAAGGAAGAAGGTGCATCTCGGGTGATGGTATGGTGTGGCATTTGGAAGGATCGCATTATAGGCCCCCTCTTTCGATGAACATGTCACTGGAGGCACCTACCTACGTATGCTCAAGGAAGAAGCATTTCCCAGTGTCTTGAACAAAGAAGGAAATTTCCCAACATGGTTCCAGCAAGACGGCGCTCCTGCACATTACAGCACTCCAGTAAGGGAATACTTGTACCAACAATTCCCTGGTCATTGGATAGGACGTCGAGGGCCTGTGGAATGGCCAGCTAGAAGCCCGGATCTCACGCCACTAGATTTTTATCTCTTGGGCCACTTGAAAGCGCTGGTATACGCAGAGAAAATTAGGGGTGTTGAACATTTGCGGCAGCGCATTATTGGGGCATGTAACACCATTACTCCTGACATCATTCACCGTGTGCTTGCTGACTGGGTATCACGTCTGAATTTGTGTATTGAAAACAATGGTGGACATATTGAGCACGTTCTGTAAATAAAAGCTTTTGTTTTGCCTTTTTTTTATTATTTTTCCTATGATGCCGGACTTATGGGACACCCTGTGTATATATATATATATATATATATATAATATATATATATATATATACATACATACACACATACAGGATGTTTGAAAACTTTCTGTACAAATTGTAATGGGGGATAGGCAACACCAAGACAAACCCTTTTCGTCTATAAGTGTGTGTCCGCTGACGTCACCATTCGGCGCGAGAGGGCGCCGCTGCAATTGGCTAAAAGGTGAAGTGGGCTAGACTCGCGCTTGCCGCGGGCATTCTTAAATCGGACGTAGTACGCGTAACAGGGAGCGCTTCACGACTGCTGAGATGGCTGACATGCATATGGTGTATGGGGCTGCCAATGGAAACGGAAGAGCTGCTGTGAGGTTGTACCGACAGCGCTTCCCAAACAGCCGTGTGCCAAACCACCAAACGTTTGCGCATTTGCATCGGCGACTGCGAGAAACTGGAACATTCCATGCAAACATGCATGACACTGGTCGGGAGAGAAACGTGCGCACTCCTGACGTCGAGTCGGGGAGGCAGCAGGTACGGCCCAATCAACTTGCCATGGACGATACCCGCCCAAACATTGACGGCGAGCCGTTCTTGATGAGCATGCACCCGTGTAGCATGTGGATTTGCGTGCGCCCACACGTGAGAATTGTGCATGTTAAACACACCCTCACGTGTGAAACAGGCCTCATCTGAGAACAGCACATAAGCCGGAAAATTAGGCTGCACCGCTGTCTGCTGCAGAAACCAGCGTGCGAATTCCACACGAAGAGGGTAATCCCGAGGTTGTAATGCCTGGACTCTGACGATGAAACGGATGTAACTGCTGCTCGTGCAACACTCCAGACCAGGTCGTGGTTCACACCGAGGATAAGTGCAACACCTCGCGTGCTTGCGCTTGGATTGTCCTCAAATCGCCGTAGGATTTCTTCTTCCATGTCAGGAGTGCGTACGTTTCTCTCCCGACCAGTGTCATGCATGTTTGCATGGAATGTTCGTTTCTCGCAGTCGCCGATGCAAATGCGCAAACGTTTGGTGGTTTGGCACACGTCTGTTTGGGAAGCGCTGTCGGTACAACCTCACAGCAGCTCTTCCGTTTCCATTGGCAGCCCCATACACCATATGCATGTCAGCCATCTCAGCAGTCGTGAAGCGCTCCATGTTACGCCGTACTACGTCCGATTTAAGAATGCCCGCGGTAAGCGCGAGTCTAGCCCAATTCACCTTTTAGCCAATTGCAGCGGCGCCCTCTCGCGCCGAATGGTGACGTCAGCGGACATACACTTATAGACGAAAAGGGTTTGTCTTGGTGTTGCCTATCCCCCATTACAATTTGTACAGAAAGTTTTCAAACACCCTGTATATATAAAATAATATAATGGATACATAATATAATGGTATCCATTTCCAAACTTCTAATGTAGAACACTTCCACATGATCACCATTCGTCGCTACATTGTGTATTTGACGCTTTAATTTCATTACAACATTAGCACGATGTTCTTGTGAAATAGGTTCAACAACTTTTTATTCTTTGACAGAGTTTTACCAGGTACCTGGTTTTTCATGATACGCCAGTGTTTCAGCATAGCCCCATAGATAAAAGCCTAAAGAGGTTAAGTCGCGTTATCGAGGTGGCCTATCCAGTGCTGAAAAAGATCAACATCAACGGAATTCACCAAATGTAAACGTTCATACCTTGACTGGAGCGACTTATACTTAATTTTTCTTCCCCCAACTCACGGTTATTGGAGTAAAAGTGTAATATCAAGATGGGGACGTCTTCCCACTATGCCTTTGCTCTTCGCAACTTTATAGACGCAACCTTTCCTCGCCCTTGTATAGGGGCCATTCCATGTCAGTTCAACGGAATTTTGGGTCGAAAAAACGACCATCACCGATTTTTTTTAAAATTGGCTCACATAGATCTCGGTGAGAAAAACAGAATGGGACTTGTTTCAACAATAGGTCATATGGTTCCGGAGATATGGCCCTTCGAATTTTGTAAAAAAAAAAAAAAAAGTCAATTTCCAAGATCATACCATATTTCAACATGAAATATCTCGGCTCCTGTTGCAATTACAGAGACCATTTAAACACTATTTTAAAGCTTTTAAACCGATCTACAACTTTGTTTCTATTCATATTTTACCTCAGTGGTAAAAAAAAGTTCATCTTATTTTTGACCTTTGACCTTGTGTAGGTCATTTAATGTCGCAACCGATTTTTTTCTCCTTTCACCCAATTTTGGGTACACATGTCTACCTTAACCTAGAACAAGATTTTTAGTGTTGATTAAGTTAGTATAGACGCTACAGCCATTTCAGTGGACCATACCTACCTCCATTTTGACCAAGTACCTTTTTCTACCAAACTTTGGAGCGCCGTTTCTTTGAAACTGTTTGAGTTAGTGTGTTGAGAAAAGTACCATTAGATTTGTCTCAGAGATCTATGTCTGCTATTTTTAACACAATTTGCCTTTTAATATGTATATTAAAATAACCTATTCCTTTATTTTTACCAATTGAGTTATAAGACCCGATTCTTGTCTAGCTGGGTGAAACCATGAAAAAAAAAAAAAGGCATCAACATAACTGGCACCTGGCAACACATTCTTTTGGCGGAAGCTCTGCAAATTTTGAAAATCCTATTTTAATTTTTGTATGGTTTGTTTTAGAAAGCTCAAATGCTTCTTTTAGGTTGCATAAGATTAGCGATTTTTTTTCTTTTCTTTCCCGCCTACCATCAGCTCCTTTTACAGAAACATAGTCTTTCAACCCTGGCATTTGTCTACTCACATCTGGCGAATGATAGAAGTCAATTACTTTGGCAGCAGTTTCACTATTCAGACGTTTCCCCAAACGCGGATTAGGAGTTGAAAGCACTCCCTTCTCCCTCACCAAACTCTCTGCTTGCCTAGCCATGTAATCTGAGCACTTAAATTCTTCTCTGATCTTTTCTTGTGTCCATCTTTTTGGTAGGATAGTAAGAATTGTCAGTTTTTCACTTCGACTTGTCACTTGATTAAATTTAATTTCTCTTAGTTGAAGAATCTCCAGTTCTGTATCATCTGAGTCACTGCATGAAATTGGTTGTTTAGTTGCAAGTTCAAGCTTTCTTTTCACAACTACTCCTACTTTCCTCAACTTTCTCTTTGCGTAACCAACGCTGTCAGAGAGTTTACATTGTTTTATTGGGGTCTCATCAAGTGTGGCCAATGAAGCATTGAATTTACTAAGCTCATACTGCATTTCAACTACATCTCCAACGGTTTCTAGCTCAGATGGGGCACTTGATGAGGTGGATGGTGACTTTTCAAGTGGTTCACATTCAGGCATTGGGGCTGGATGATTTGCTAGGATATTTCGACAGGTTGCACATGCTTTATGATTATTTGTTAGTTTCATTTCAGGATTTTGACAATCAAATTTTTAGTCAATGCACGAATGCCTTTTTTTACTTTTCCTTTGTGTTTTTTAAATGGGTCTCAACAGAACCTGCCCATATTCAAACTGCTGAAATCCATGTTTATCTAAAAAAAAAAAAAAAAAAAGTGTAGCTTAAAAGCCAGGGTTGGGTTTAATTACACAAAATGGAAACGATTACAATTTTTTTTATTTTTCTTCAAATTAATTAATTAGTATTGTACTTCACAATTTCAAGATCAATTACAATTAATTTTGTCTGAATCAATTACAATTACACAAATATAACTATCTATTCTGTATATCTAAATATATAAAATAAATAATATATAAAATATATATCTATATCTAAGTATAACTAAATAAACTATCAAAGGTTTATTTTCATTGGATGATGTATGAGTCAGTATGACTGCCAGATCTAGGGGTATAATTTTTAACAATTGACATTAATTGATCAATTACATCATTTATAGCTCAAAAATCAATTAATTACCTTTATTTTTATTTTATTTTGAATCTTACTATTAATGGAAATTAGGATCAATTAATTAAAAATACAATTATAATTATTCATTGTATCCAACCCTGTTAAAAGCTATTTTTGTTTCGATGGCACAAATAAAATTTTGGACCTACTGATCTTGTTTCAGAGGTCTACAACAAGAAAAAATGTGCAGTTTGATTTACAGATTGGAATAAATACAGATACCAAAAAAATCCTTGCTCCAAGGTTTAAATAAGCTTAGTTTTACATGGGTACATACTGTTGTATACAATGAATAAATACACAAAGTTAAGTAATTATTAAAACTCATCTAACTCTTAAAACTGAACTTATTTTATAGGGTAGTACCTATAGCCTAGTATAAGGTACTTATATACGTACACAGCTTTACCTTTAAACAGGATAGCAGGTTCGAAGTTCTTCACACTTTTGAATGTCCATATAAATTAATTATGTAATTTAAATTACCTATATTATATAATTCTCTGAAATATACAAAAAAAAAAATTTATAATAGGGCCGGATACTTATTCGACCAAATAACTAGGTTAGGTTAGATAATTAGCGATTTTTTTTTAAAATTAGCGGACATTATATATCTCAGTAAGAAAATCTAATGGTATTTTTCTCAACACTATCTCAAACAGTTCCAAAGTTTGGTGGAAAAGGTACTCGGTCAAAATGGAGGTGGGTATGGTCCACTGAAATGGCTGTAGCGTCTATACTAACTTAATCAATACTAAAATCTTGTTTTAGGTTAAGGTAGACATGTGTACCCAAAACTGGGTGAAAGGAGAAAAAAGTCGGTTGTGACATCAAATGACCTACACAAGGTCAAAGGTCAAAAATAAGATACTTTTTTTTTTTACCACTGAGGTAAAATATGAATAGAACAAGGTTGTAGATAGGCTTAAAAGCTTTAAAATAGTGTTTAAATGGTCTCTGTAAGTGCAATAGGAGCCGAGATATTTCATGTTGAAATATGGTATGACCTTGGAAATTGACCTTTTTTTTACAAAATTTGAAGGGCCATATCTCCATATCTCCGGAACCATATGACCTAGTGCTGAAACAAGCGTCATTCTGTTTTTCTCACAGATCTATAAGTGTGCCAATTTTCAAAAAAAAATTGTTGATGGTCACGTTTTTTTCGCCGTTAAACTGACATGGAATAACCCATAGGCCATGGCGGACCAATAGCGTGGTCACCTTAACCACTTAACGTCTTCGGAGTTTATCTGTGGGAGTACGTTAAAGCACGCTTGTATTGTGACGTGATAAATCAAGGTGTCTGGCAGAACTTCGTCAAAGAAACGGTCACTGGAACCATTCCACAAAAGCATCATGCTAATGAGCGGCGTCGAATATGCATTGCAACGATAAATGATGGTCGTCTTTCGGAAGCGTTCTCAACTTCGATAGTGTAGTGGTTAGCGTCGCTGACTACTAATTCATCGGCCTCGGGGTCGAGACCCGGTGACGGCAGGCGGCGCGCAGCGAAACCTAGCTGTTCATCTTTCCACGCAATAAAAAAACTGATTGGTAGATAAATGGGTAGCCTAGTGGTTAAGACGCTGGGCTGCTGGTGGGTTGTGGTTCGGATTCCACGTTAAACTGTAGGTCTAAGGTGGAGTGGCAAGCTTGATCTTCGTCAGAATGAACAATTTGGGCGGAAGCAAGTTCAAGGTTAACCAAGGTTTTGAAATTTTTTAATAACTTTTAGATTTATATTTTAAAAAATAAAATTACTTTTGATTAACATTAAAAAAACTGTCCTATGTTTTCTTTGCAAATATATATATATATATATATATATATAATATATTATATATATATATATATATATATATATATATATATGGTGACGCAAAAGTCAGGAATCAGACATCATTGCGTCAATTATGATTGACTATTAATTTTTATTTAAAAATAGTGGCGGCCGTAGAACAAAAGATCCATTCCCTGGTTCAAAGGAGCCAGGGAATATATATATATATATATATATATATATAGCCTTGGCCAAAAGTATTAGCCACCCTACTTATATGGGTAATAGTGTTATTCCTGTCTCTTTTGAGGTTAGAAAAAAATATAAAACAAGAAAAGTTTATTCTGAAATATTTTAATAACTAGTACACCCACCATTTGCCTTTATTACGGCTTGAATGCGTTTTGGCATCGAATCGACTAATTTTTTGCGAGTTTCAATAGGCGTTTTTTCCCATTCTTCAAGAAGCTTAGCATGAAGTTCAGCTTTAGACGAAGACTTGTCTCCGGACAACCTTGCCTAATACTGCCCACGTGCGCTATATGGGATTAAGGTCTGGGCTTTTCGGGGGCCACTCCAAAAGTTTGATTCCTTTTCGCGTCAAGCCAGTTTAGAGTTGCTCGAGATGTGTGGCAAGGTGCGTTATTTTGCTGGAATGCAATGTCACCTTTGCTTACTCCTGGGTAAAGCTTTTCTATAGATGAGTCCAGAATTTGCTTTAACATGGCAGCAGGGCTGTGGAGTCGGCACATAAAAAACAGACTCAGACTCAGACTCCTCAATTTTTTGGTCTATCCGACTCCGAAGGTATATTAATTCTAAATCTGCTATGATGATAATTACACAAGAGGCATTTCATCACCACCACGTGAATCATCAGGCTACTTTTGTATATTAATTCTAAATCTGCTATGATGATAATTACACAAGAGGCATTTCATCACCACCACGTGAATCATCAGGCTAATTTTTAAACCCATAACCTGCAAAGTTTGAGTTTAATGGTTGTAGCGATGCCATTATGGCTTTTTTATTTTTTATTTTTTATTTTTTATTTATGAAAAAACAAAATTCATTGAGCATAAAACAAAACAAAAAAATTAAATTTAAGACTGACAAAATAAAAATTTCATTAAATGCAATCAAAAATATAAAAGTATTCCTGCAAAATTTATTAAACTAAGGCCAAGGGTGAAAATCTAAAATTTACGAATAACTTGTTCTTAGGAACAGAATTGCTTCTGCCAGATCCTCTTTCATTGAAGCCCTTAAATCTGATTTAATTATTTTTAGTGCGGAAAACTCTCTCCACACTGACCTGAGTGGGTGGCATGGCTGTTACTTTCATAGCTGTATCTCTTAAAATCTCTGGATATGCGGGGATGACTTCTTGTATTGTCAGTTTAGATGAGCGATCATATTTTTCCACTTTTAGGCCATCAAAAAAATCTTGCTTAAATTTCATTAGTTTAACATCAAAAGGTTGCCTATGCACGTTTAAGCGGCGACGCTTTGCTTTTGAGCGTTCAATTTTATCTAAATATTTTTGAAAGTCTAATTCTTCATCATTTGAAGAGGGAGAGGGACTTACTACTCATATCTTCATCCTGTGGTTCAGGATTTTCAGGTAATAGCCCTTTTATGCGAATTGCAACCTCGCAGAGGGCCTCTTTTGCTTTAGCAATTTGTTCTTCGGTCAACAAAATTCGGTTCATTGGATCTCTGTAGACAGCAGCTAATAAGATCTCATTTTCCAGTAGCAGACCCTCTCTCTCTTCATTGAGGATACAATTCCATCAGCAATTAATCCTCCAGTTTGGGATAGACGAAATAATAAATTTTTCCATTCCCATAGGAATGTACCAGGAGTTAAATCCTCTGCTTGCAACTTTTTGGTGACAGTATAAGGATGAGCAAGCAGAGCTTCTAATTGTGTAACCTCCCTCCATTGAATTTCAGTTAGTGAAACATTGGGATTATCAATGTCTTCTAGGAAGGGTTTTAGATCAAGCAAACGCTTAATCATCATATATGTGCTCCCCCAGCGTGTCGCTTGGTCCAAAATAGCTCCCTTTCCTGCACGTCTCTGGATAATAGCATCAATTTTAGAGGTCCTGGCTGCAGTGGCTACTTGCCTCAACTTGCCTATCAGAGTAGCTGCATGGCGATCTTTCAATCCATCTCTTATTGCTAGCTGCAATGTATGTACAACACAACGCATATGTTGGATTAGAAAGAGCTTAGATGCTTCTTCAACAATATCATCTAAAATTTCATCGCTCTGTTCTGTTTGTGTTGTTTGAGAATCAGTTTCAGGAATGTCATCTTCATTAGCCACTTTTTCTTCATCAACTTTATTCAGCTTTTCTATCGTGCTTAGCATGTTTGAAGCATTATCTGTGATAATACATAGAATCTGCTCTTTCTTAATTACAAAGTCTCGTAAAACTTCCTCCACTAACTTCTGAAGATAGTCGCTGTCATGATGCGCCTCGGTGTCCTTTACTCCCAATGTCCGAGTTACCATTTTATTTTAATCAACAAATCTAGCATTGATGGCAAAATAGTTAACTCTATGACGCGTGGCTGCATCAATTTTAATAAACATGAAGCGTCCCTTAAGAGTTCGAAGTTCTTCCTTTTGATTTATGGCTTCTTCAACTATAATTTTTCCGATAGTTTGTCTTTTCAGAGAAACTCGAAGTTTCTTGGCCATTTCTCCATTTAGGCCTAGAAAGGCTGGTTGTGAAAATAAAAATAAGGCTACACCATTTCTTACCACCAGTTCGATGATGTGCTTCTTGAACTTTTCTGTGGTCATTGTTACGATAACTTTGTCTGTAGTAAAGAATCTTGTAAGTGGTGCTTGTCGTTCAGTAGATTTCTGATCTTTTGTTAACTTTGAAGTAGTTGGAAGGTTTTTATTACTATCTTTCTCAATGACAACTTCTAAAATTTTGGGATGGAAACGCTGCAAATGTCTTTTCAAATTTGATGCTCTGGTTGGTGCATTTTTATCAGAGCTAGTAAAACCACTGATTTTTGCTTCACATAATTTTTCACCACCACCACCACCACCACCACCACCTATCATACACTGACACACGAAATGTTTCCTATCTGTGGTTATTGTAAAATATTCAAAAACTGCAGACTTTGTTGGAATTGTCTTTGCCATTGTGAAAGGGGTTTTAGACTTGAAAGTTAAAAACTTATGAAATTTAGAAAACTCGAAATTAAATAAGCATTAAAAATAAAAAAAATATCTGAAAAGAAAAAATGAATTAATGGCATTAGTGTCTGAAATGGAAAACATTGTGCTTATTATTTAAGTGGTTTAACCACCATAGCTGCCAGTGATATCACACACAAAAACATATTTTATTAAAATTTATATTGAGGTCGGAGTCGGTACATTTTTACTGACTTCTCCAGCAGCACCAAAATTGCTTCCGACTCTGACTCCGACTCCACAGCCCTGCATGGCAGTATACAACGACGAATTCACCCTCCCCTGGCACAAAAACAGTTTTTAAACTCTTCCAGAAGACACGCGGCCCCAAACCATTATGCTACCACCGCCAATTTTTACTGTAGGGGCAATACATTCTGGCTTGTATGCTTCGCCTCCTCTTCGCCTCCTCTTCGCCTCCTCTTCGCCTCCTCTTCGCCTCCTCTTCGCCTCCTCTTCGCCTCCTCTTCGCCTCCTCTTCGCCTCCTCTTCGCCTCCCAAAACGTTGCACTAGGAGAGCTGAAAATCTGAAAGAATCCAAGAGAAATCAAACTTTTTATGATTCCCTATAAAATCCAAAAGGCAGGGTATTTATCAATTTTGATGGTACAAGGAAATATGGGGCTCCAATAAACCTTAGCCCCCCTGCCCATGGCCTAAACCATTAGAGGTACAGTAAAACTAAACATGCCTTACAAAAGAGAATTTAATCCTGCATTTAATGAGAAACAATTAAAACTTGGTGTTCCCGCCATTGGCTTCCAAGCCAGCCTGAATTCGATTTGGGTAGCTTGCCAAAAGGACGTGAATAGATCTTGATCGTTACGCAAATTTGCTAAAACAGTTTCAATGTGTTGCGTCATTGTATCCTTCGAAAATCGACTTGCTGCAGGTTCTTGAAACGAGAGACATTCAACCTTGTCCTTTATAACTGATCCAATGTGTTCACAGACGTTCAGGTCAGGAGAATTTCCTGGCCATTCTTCATTTCCAAAGAAATCGATCTCATGGTTCCGCAACAACTGTTGAGTGGCTAATGCCTTAAAGCAGGGGGCCTTATCGTGCAGAAGTGTGACCTGATCGACATCCATAACATTGTTTGGGTTTCTTAGAAAAGGAATGACACGCTGGGGTAGAATAATATCACGAAAATACTGTCCATCCCAACTCTGACCATTTGGCTTCAGCACCCACATGACCTTTGCATTGAACAAAACAAACACACCAACACAGTCTGGACTTTTAATAATTCGCGATAATGTTCATTGTCATCGATTTCATCTGGTGTTGTGGCCCACACTCGATCATTTTGGTAGTTAGGCCGACGTGTTACGTAAACAAAAAATTCATCGGAGACAGCTAAATGCACGAAATCATCCACATCCAATCTTCAAGATAATGGGCAAACCACATTCTGTCATCGATGTTAAGTTGAGTTTTTCTGGCTTTGGAAGTTCATGCCAAGGCTTTAAACCTTGCCTATGACGGTACAGTCGAATGATCTCACCACTAACGATCTTTCATCTCAACACTTCGATCTCTCTAAAAAGTTTAGCACAGCTGTTTTTCCGCTTACGCGTACCGCTTTCAATGATGTCCTTTGTTTCCTGAGAGAGAGGCAAATTTGGGCGCCCAGATTTGGTTGTATCCATTTCACATTCATCCAAAGTTTTATTCCAATTTCTCTTGACAAAGTCCTCACTTCTTCGCAACTTTTTGGCAGCCCATGAACGTGTTATAAAGGTGGCTCCAGTATCACGAGCTTCCCAAAATGTTATTGCTCGTATGCGATCTATCACACGTTGCCTCTCCCAATCACCAATTAATTGAGAAGCCATTATATTATCACTTTATCAGCTAGAGTAATTTTAATACCCGCAATAAATAAAGAATTTTATATATTTTTATAATCACTAAAAACTATTTCGATATAAGTAAACATGTAAGCTGCAAATGGGGGGGCCTAAGGTTTTTTGGAACCCCTTAGAAGAAGGGTTTTACTACTTACCCGAAGTTACTTTCGTCTGACGACCAAAGCACTTTCCCCAATCTTCGGAGCTCCGATGTTATTTTTTTTTTTCCCCCCATTCAAGTCTCTCTTATCTATTTGTCTCAGACAGCCATGGTTTCTTTCTGGCTTTTCGTGCCTAGAGATCAAATTCTACAGGCCGCGCCCTCACTGTTCTAGATAACGCACTTTTGGTTTTTGCTTGGGATAGCTCTACAACTAGTTCAGATGTTTTTTGGCGATTTTGCAAAGATGAGCGTTTCAACAATCGATCCTCCCTAGCATTAGTAACCCTCTTTCGCCCACTCCTTGGCTTAGATGCGTGGCTCTTGGTGTTCTGAAGACGTTTTAAAGTGGTTCGAACAGCGCACCTTGAGCATTTAAATTTTCTCGCAATTGAAGCTCGCGAAAATCCTTGAATGAAAAACCTCGATTTTAACCCATTGAGATTCGGTTAACTCCCTTCTTACCCATTGTTTGAAACTTTTGAATATCTCTGAAAAAAAATCAACAGTTTTCAAAAAATTAACCATTGGAAGCACGTTTCTATAATGCTTTAATTTTTTGAGAAAATAGGTGGAACTCGCAAAAATTTAAATAAATTAAAGTACCTCAGCAAAAGTGCTCGATCAAGGCGCAAATTAGTCATATTATAATCACAAAACTCTAAACTAATTATTTCATTGGTCGAATATTATCTATAATTACCATAAGCGAGGTTTCAGGGGTGGCTAATACTTTTGGCCAAGTGTGTGTGTATATATATATATATATATATATATATATAAGATTGCGATTTAGGAAAAATATATGAACCCCCATACAAGTTTTTATATTTGCTACTGGATAGAGAGAATCCGTTGTACATAAATAGCCGCTCCAGCTTTTCTAAAAGTGTTAGCCAAGTTTTGGCCTCAACTTTACAAATTTCTTCGAAATTCTGAGCGAATGCTTAATTTTAGCCTTGTTTCATATTAATAGGTTTATCCTATTGGCCGCCACCATCAACTTTAAAGAAGTTGGCTATAAGTGAGCCCGATTGGCTAATTAATATGAATTAATCGTGAAACATAAACAAGATAGAATTCTTAAACCCCCAAACTAGAGCGAGTAGATGCGGATCCCCCCCCCCCCCCCCCCCCCCCCTGCTTTTTTTAAAGGGTTTTCTCTGCACATTTAAAACTGCGTGATATAATTACGATAGTTCAGATGAGATTTTTAATGGTTTGAAATGCACCTCCAGTTTTGGGCTATCCCCCCCCCCCCCCCCCCCCCCCCCCCCCATCTGAATCAAATGCAGTATAATACTTTTTGCCAGGATTGGAGATGAGTAATAAACTTCAAATTCAAATAAAGTCTCAATTTTATTTTATTTTATTTTCTTGGTGGCTTTTTACTAATCTGTTGATAGAGGGGAAAATGTAAACAGAAATCAAGGATCCTATTTCGTCTTTATCCCCTCTCTACGGAATTTGGCCGAAAACGTTGGAAGGGAAGCCAAGTTTTGTACTGGATAAGTAATCAAAGTTGATGACGCGTGTTTGCTCATCTTGATGATCCAAATTCGACTTAACGATTTTTTTAGTGCATTGCGTCGGGGCGGGCCTTTTAATACTCCAAAAGTCACCCTTAATTATCATTACCTATTTTAAAGTACAAAACCATCTTAATCTTCACGTCTTCGCCACGTCGGAACACCTCTTCTCGTTAGGTCAGCGAGGTTAGGTGACGTTAGTTCTGTTCAATGGTTGGCTGGGTGACCCCCCTCCTCCTCCAGACGATGTAGCAACCCTTGGATGGCTTGCTGTTGCCTTTACAAAATGTGTTAACTCCAACATTATATTATTTCGTTGTGTTTGAGGTCCTCACGAAACCTTTGCAACGACTTGTTTGAAACCGATTTACAGTTTCAACCAATTTCGTGTAAAATGCGAAGATTTTTAAAAAGATGCAACGATTAAGAATAACGAAGGACTCGTATAAAATGTGGGGAAAGAACCAGACATTTCGGTATTCCACACTTGAGACGCGCGTCAGATGAATGCGAAATGTTAGTTACTTTCTTTGCTATCTTATTTGCGCTCGAAGATGATCGTAAGTTATTCTCAAAATCTTTTAGGATATTCCCGATAGTTATTTCCTTTTCTATACGATTCGTACGAGGTACGAGAACGACCTTGCCGTATACGAAATACTGTAGTGCCTATTGCCGTTGAGAGTACGCGATCGACATTTCTGGGACGGAAGAGTGCCACGAGCCGATCAAAACGTTTGGCGCCAACTACTACTACTACTTCACGCATTAGTTAGCGGAGACAATCGCGAAATAGTCTCGTAATGGTAATAACGGAAGAAGGCTTTTGAAACTAAATTTATAGAATTTCCCCCTTTTTAGATTGATACTTATTGCGCTTATACGTCGCAGCCGCCCTTCATTGACACGATGGGGGCGTCCTTTGATTTTTGTTTAATGTCTTTTGTTCTCTGAAGAAAGAGGAAACGGCGCATTCCTGTCGTACCTTACACGCGTTAAGCCCCCTTCTAATACTGTCGGGGGCTCGTAGCCACAACCGCCCCTTCTGCAGGCCCAGACGCATTCTGCTCCGAGTGAAACCGTCGCGATAGCCGGGCGTGACGTCACTGTCTGCGCCCTCGACTATTTATACCCTCGGACGAATTGGAACCCCTTCGTCTCGCGAGGCAGCCGCGATGTTGTTCGCAGGGGGTCCATGTGCTCACGAGACGCCCACAGACTCCCCTCGAGCCATTCCCCTCTCCTACCCTTTTCGAGACACACTCCCTCGATACCTATCTCCGTTCTTCACCTAAGGCTTTAGTTTTAACGGCAGACGTTATTGGCCATAAATTAGGTTGAATAATGGCGTTTTCTACCTCTCATTTATTTCGTATGAAGATTGACTGCAGCCTAATTTTAGTTCGAGTGAAACGCAGGCACACGGTCCCTCTGTAGCGAAGTGCCCCTATACCCTCCCTTGCCTCTTTAGATGCCTCTATCTATACCCGCGCGTACGTACAGCGTCTCCTAAGGTGCGCCAGTCGATGTTTTACACTAAGGAATGGCTATGGTCGACGAATTATAATTACTGAAGTCGTTTGTAGTTTAGAAGGATTTAGAAGTCTGAAATGGTTATTAAGAGGACAGAAGGGAGTACGCCTATACAGATTGAGGCGTATCAAGTTTCGTGTATTGAGTGGTCATATTTACAGAAGGGCACGATTGGCGTGTTTACAAGTTAACGTATATTGATTATGTCCTCCAGTTAAAATGGAATGCCACTCTTCTCTAAGCCTCGTTCGATGTAGACCAAAGTTTGCTCTCCAACGATGAGAACGTTACAGACAGACGGGCCTAATATATATATAAGCAAACAACCACAGGAAAAGGAAACACAAAGTCCGAGCGCTTTCGTGATAATGTGAATATATCACGAAAGCGCTCGGACTTTGTGTTTCCTTTTCCTTGTGGTTGTTTGCTTATTAATAAGGTCACGTGTTATTTTGTGATTCTAGTGCATATATATATATATATAGTTACTCGAGATAATAGAAAGAAGAAGAACCGGTGGGTATACTGCCCACTGCGCCCTCTCCAGATACCTCGGACCGAGGGATTCGACGCACCACCACCACCGCCGCTTTCAGGAATGTTAGTTTCATTCGCTGAACTCAAACGAGGACTTAAAGAATGGAGCAACGAGGCAGTTTCTAAAGGCAAAGATGCCCAAAACGCGACCACAAGTATTCATGGTCGACGAATGGGGAATAGAAGATCGGGTGGGGAGAGTACAGAGAGGATAATTGGTTGTGGAGGAAGAGGAGGTTTTTAAAATTAAAGATACAACCCCCCACCCCCCAAACAATATGTAAATAAAATTGATAATCTTTTTCAAACTGTATATATATATATATATATATATATATATGCAAATAACTGCAATGACCGCGCAGTATATAAATGAAGAGAACGACATAAGTATTAAGGAACGTTTCTGCACAGAGGAGAGAAATAACGAAATAATGAAAATGAGGCGAACCGCCTGGGAATCGAACCCAGGGCCTTCCAATTGCCGGTCGGACGCTCTACCATTATGCTACGGACCTCACTCAATCACAAATCGAAATTCTCCCAAATAGGGCAGAAACCAATGCCCTCAGAGAGCACCCTCGCAAATCGTGAATATGTGCAAATAACTGCAATGACCGCGCAGTATATAAATGAATAGAAACGACATAAGTATTAAGGAACGTTTTCTGCACACGAGGAGGAGAAATAACGAAATAATGAAATGAGGCGAACCGCCTGGGAATCGAACCCAGGGCCTTCCAATTGCCGGTCGGACGCTCTACCATTATGCTACGGACCTCACTCAATCACAAATCGAAATTCTCCCAAATAGGGCAGAAACCAATGCCCTCAGAGAGCACCCTCGCAAATCGTGAATATGTGCAAATAACTGCAATGACCGCGCAGTATATAAATGAATAGAAACGACATAAGTATTAAGGAACGTTTCTGCACACGAGGAGGAGAAATAACGAAATAATGAAAATGAGGCGAACCGCCTGGGAATCGAACCCAGGGCCTTCACGATTTGCGAGGGTGCTCTCTGAGGGCATTGGTTTCTGCCCTATTTGGGAGAATTTCGATTTGTGATTGAGTGAGGTCCGTAGCATAATGGTAGAGCGTCCGACCGGCAATTGGAAGGCCCTGGTTCGATTCCCAGGCGGTTCGCCTCATTTTTCATTATTTCGTTATTTCTCCTCCTCGTGTGCAGAAACGTTCCTTAATACTTATGTCGTTTCTATTCATATATATATATATATAAATTTAAGCAGAAAGCCACAGACAAGAAGGAAGGGACTATATTTTGTATATTGCAACGTTTCTTTCCTTCTTGTCTGTGGCTTTCTGCTTAAATTGAAATGAAGCTTGCCAGAAGCGGCCTTCACCAATATATATATATATATATATATATATATATATATATATATAACGCACGCACACACACACACTTCCTTATCTATTATTAATGTACGGTAGAATGTGGCCGAAAAACCTGTACTGTTAAATTCATTGGGTAAAAAGGTGACTGATGCAGGTTTGAGTGTCTGAGCTTGGTGCCAAGATTGTTGTTCGGCACTGCCTTTGAGGTGCCACACTAAATGCCCTTTCCTTCCTTTTGATCCGCTGACGAGAAGGTTCTTCTCTTGGCGCCCGACCCATTGTTTGCCTTATCGCGTCTGGGAGGCTTCACGAAGGGGTCGACCGCCTGCCTCTATTCCGGGCATTATTATTATTATTATTATTATTATTACCTCGGGTTTGCGATGCCTCGATGTTGGTTTCTGGAAAGAACCGTTTTTTTTTTTTTTTTTTTTCCCTACCCCCAAGTTCTCGCGTTCGATGGCGCGAGCATCGAGTGAGAAAGGGCTACCCCCCGATGTCTGTCACCCTCGTTCGTCCGTGCGCCGATGCAATTACAAACAGCAAGTACCGCTTTGGCTGCCATTCCTGGCATAGTCCGACAGGGTGCAAAAAGAACGAGAAAAGTAGGAGTCAATGACCGACAAATATAAGCGCGCCTATTATTAATATTATTACTATTATTGAGTTTTTTAAAGGCGAAAGGCGGTAATTGCGTTGAAGTATTGGCGATTATGTCGTTACGCGCTTCATTATTAGTTTTAACATTACGTCCACGAGTAATGTTTATAAAATTATTACTAGTTGCGGCAACTTGTAGTTCTTGGCATTTAGGCTGAGCTGGTCTCCAAAACAAGTCCTGTTACTACTTTTTGGATAGCGATAAATGTAAACACTTCTTTTTGATGTATTAAGCGTTTAATTTCAATTCAAATACTCAATAGTATATTTCTTACACCGATCTTAAGGTGTGTGTGTATATATATATATATTTTTTTTTTTTTACTGTTATTAATTGCTTCTCTTAATGAGGCAAGAGTGGGATGTTTTTATGGATGACACGAGGATAAATAATTTCGTTTATGCCGATGATATTGCGTTAATAAACCGTTCGGTGAAAGGTCTGGATCATCATATAAAAATTTGTCATATTCGCGGAACCATGACGTAAATTTTAATATTACTAAAACTAAGGTCACGCAATTCCGGCCTAAAAGCCCAAACTGAATGGCTAATATTACCATCAAAATGAAAGACGAACCAATAGAGCGGGTACGAGAACGTAATATCTGGGTCAAACTATCTATCAACAGCTCCAGCTTAAGTGGCGACTCGGACGTAAGGAAACAATATGGAAGTTACTGTGGTAAGGCAAACGTGATTATAAGGAACTTCACCCTTTTTCATACTCGCACAAATATTCGTGGGCAGCAGCGACTCTGGGTTCATTACATAAAAAAAAAGGGCTCCCCGGAACCCTCAATTTGCTTCGCGACCGATCGTATAGGGTGCCGCGTAAGTTACCTACAAGATGCTCATTCATCGCTCAGTCCCCTCAAATGTTCGCTAACCGCAACGTTCTGAGCTTCGTGAAGTAACGAGACGCGCTCAATACAGCCTAATGCGAAGAATTAAAAACTCGGACAATCCAATTGTCCGAGCTATCTATCCATCAGTCCCGCTTTTGTCCTCTTGGTATGAAAGTGTTTGTCTAAGCTCCACTTGACTCCTACATTAACCATTCCATTACGCGTCCTTTTTTTTTATGAAACTACTGTTTTAATTTTATTATTTATCGTTTCTTTATGCGTAATTATTATTATTATTATTATTATTATTATTATTATTATTATTATTATTATTACCGTAGTCCTTTTTTGGCTTGGCTTTCTAAGAAAGCTCTGGCCCAATGGGGATTACTGAAACCTCCCAGGCCGTACTGAGGGTTTGGGAGCTCTCAGGAATCCTTTCCAATAGTGGAGTTCCCACCAACTTGGGGTGCTAACCATACCATCTCACTCTTGTTTTTAAAATTTATCGTTTATTAGCCTAGTTGTATCGTTGATTAATATATAATGTACGTTTATTTTATGGGAGCCGTCTCCTGCCAATAAGTATTAGCATCATCATTTTCCATTACCATATACTTTAGTATTTTCACTACGTGTATTTATATATATATATATATATATATATATTAATATAATTCTGTTGTTAGCTTTGGCGAGTTTTTATTATTACTCGTTTCAGTACGTGTCTTAATTTTATTTCTCGTTTTTAGATTTATTATTGTTCAATTTATTTTATCGTTTATTACTTGAAGAATATCGTACTATTTTATCGGATTTATATCCTGCCAATAAAGCTTATCTATTTCATCCTATATATATATATATATATATATATATACATATATAATAGAAACGACATAAGTATTAAAGAACGCTTCTGCCCTCTCAGGGCATTGGTTTCTGCCCTATGTGGGAGAATTTCGATTTGTGATTAGTGAGGGCCGTAGCATAATGGTAGCGCGTCCAACCGGCAATTGGAAGGCCCTGGGTTCGATTCCCGGCGGTTCGCCTCATTTTTCATTTATTCGTTATCTCTCCTCCTCGTGTGCAGAAGCGTTCCTTAATACTTGTCGTTTCTATTCATTTATATACTGCGTGGTCATTGCAGTTATATATATATATATATATATATATATATATATGTGCACCCGAAAATTGACTTACTACCGCTACGTTTCTTCCAACTAATCTCAGTCCATCTTTCAACCACTCAAAGAAGTTTCGGTCGTATGAAAAGTTACGTGTTGTCCCTGGAGTCCTTTGCGCGTCAGTGCAACTGCGGGAATGCGGGGAATGTGGGGCGCCACTGTTTGTTATCCGCGCACGTCCCAGTTGGATTGCGTTTCCATGCTTTCTTTAGAAAGGGTATAGGCTGTGAGCCGCGTTGGGTACTCATGGCGGAGTAAGGGGAAGTTTTCGTGGTTTGGTTAGCGCGTCATTCGACTCGAAATTAATGCGTCGAATGAAGCGGACTGAAATCGTCGTTAATCGTCCGCTTCGTTTTTAATTTGTTCTTCGTTTAGTCCAAGTGAAGTAAGCGGTCGGAGCTGCCTGCTTGCCTGCGCCCCCCCCCCCCCCCCCCCCCCTCCTTCCCTACCTCCCTCTATCGCTCGAGTAATTGGCGCGCAGTGCAGCATGACCGTCAGTAACCAAGATGTTTCGCCACCGGAAACCACGCCGTTCGCCTTCCAACGCTCCATCCTCTTCACCCCGTGTCAGAGAGGCAAAATAACCTACCTGTCGCACCTGCTGTCGTTCCATTACCGCATTCTGCGGCAAAAAAAAAAAAAAAAAAAAAAAAAAAACGGATTAACCCACCACCGATTGGACCGTCGGCGGAAATTCTTTCCTCGCGTACCAAAGATTTTCGCTCTTGCGAGAGTTTAACCGCGAACTGACCAAGAGTTCAAAACTTTAATACGAGTAAAATGCGACTTCAAAATTTAGCATCTGAATTGCGTCGTCGTCGGAGGTATTTACGATTTGCCGTTGACTTAACCGTTAACGGCATAAATTTGGGAAATAAAGTAATTTGAATTTCGTTATAATGAAAGCGAAGACGTTAACGCGCGATCATTTCCTCTCCCCTCCTCTCCCTCCTCCCCTACCCCCCCTCCCATCTCCTCCCAATCTTTGTAGGGGTAAATATCGTAACCTTGGTTCCGTGCGTGGGAGTGGAGCGAAGGATGCGCGCTCTACTAGTGTGACGTAGAAGTGAATGAATGTAAGGAGTACGTTAAAAGGGGAGAAACGAAGTTGCGGAAGGTTTTTTGGGGGAAGGGAAGGAAGAGCGAGGGGTTTAATGAACTCGTAGAAGGATATGAAGAGGCCAGGAAATGAACTTACTCATTTTATTCCCATTTCCGCCAGGTTTCTTACGCACGCACTCGACACACACCGTATTCAAAGGACGAGTTCCATTCTCTATATTATATCGTTAATATCTTAAATATGGAGGAAGGACGGAGTCTTAATTTCGAGAGAAGTATCCATAATAATAATAATACTCGAGCGTCTATTTAGAACTGAAGTAAATTAAACGCGTGGTAACATTTTCAACGGTTTCTCAATTTTATGGATTTAAAATGCCTTCGCAAAAATGTCGTGAAACTGCTTTTGAGGCCCGTAGGACGTCAGATATTTCTCAGAAACGAAGGACCAACATTGTTCAGCGATAGCAATTACGTATAATGTACTTGCTTGAAACCATTATTCCATGGCAGGTTTCAGGATAATCAAACTAGCTTCATCGATACTCGGTAACTGCCAAGAAACGAGAAAAAAAATGACTGAATTCAAAATTTTACTCAACTCCGTGTTAATTGTGTGTGTGTATGAAAGAAAAAAATAATGGCATGATTAGTCATTAGCAATAAGCGGCTTTTAGGCCTTTTGTTTTTCGAATTTTAGTTTTACGATTAGAATATGAAGACGAAAGAAAAGGAGGCTTGAAAGCCTCATCAGTAAATCCTGTATACGATTCAATTAATATAAGACTTATTCGCTGTTCAAGTATATCTTATCACTTTATTCCATTATTTCAAAATTAAAGTTAAATAATTAAGTGATGCACACCCACAACGAGAAAGTGATTACAAGGCCTTTTGTGTATTCATTCGTACTCTCGGCAGACAATGATGGTGTTACTGATGGACACACGAAAAGCCTCGTAATCACTTTCCATTTTTTCTTGTGGGTGTGCAGCGTGTGCGCGCGCGCGCGATATATATATATATATATATATATATATATATATATATTATATATATATATATATATAATGTTAAACACAGACCGTGCATGGAACAAGGAACTCTTCTGGGAAAGTTAAATCCACTATAGTCCGAATAAGTAATGGTAATGACAAATACCATAGTTTTTCTTTTTTCATGATGCTAGCCCGACGTGGGCAACGCGTCTCTCGCAAAGAGGTCCCATAAATATAGCTTCCCTCACCAGCTATCTGCAAAGCAGACAGGATCCAGCTTTGGGACATGGATCTAGGGTTTAAAGCAAGCCTAGTCCCACTACATTCAGAACCTCTATATAAGTAAAAGACTCGTTGCATTCACGTCGGATTGAATAAATCAAAGAAAACGAGTCTTTTACTTATATAGAGGTTCTGAATGTAGTGGGACTAGGCTTGCTTTAAACCCTAGATCCATGTCCCAAAGCTGGATCCTGTCTGCTTTGCAGATAGCTGGTGAGGGAAGCTATATTTATGGGACCTCTTTGCGAGAGACCCGTTGCCCACGTCGGGCTAGCATCATGAAAAAGAAAAACTATGGTATTTGTCATTTACCATTACTTATTCGGACTATAGTGGATTTAATTTTCCCAGAAGAGTTCCTTGTTCCATGCACGGTCTGTGTTTAACATAAGTTTCTCAGGGGACCATTCTGAGTTTGTGTGTGTGTGTATATATATATATATATATAATATATATATAACAACCAAGCTATTTTTCCTAAAGTGTTTGAAGAGGTTCTTTGTCGGGCGTTTAATTTGGGAATGCTACACATTCTGCTTTTTCTACTTCGCAGTGTTTAGATGGTAACTGTGTTCAGTTTGAGGTTTGGTAGCAGATTTTCGATCATTTTCCAAATGATACACCTCTTATCTTTACGAGTAGTACAGATTTAATTTACGTAGTCTTGCCTAGTAGTTGAGTTCTTTGCAGCCATCAATCTTAGCTGTGAAATATCCGAGTTTCTTCTTCCTCTTTATACGAGACGTCAAGACTGAGCAGTACTAAAGTTTTGGTATGATCAGTAGGAAATCGTTACTTTGTTGTCCCTTCGTTTAAAGGTTCTTAGTACCTGTCCCGCGACTCTCTTTGCTTTGTTTATCGCGATCTGATTTTCTCTCTCCAATTTCGCATCCTCGACCCCCAAATTTATCGTTTTCGCGCTTCTCTGAATATCCTGTCTATCTGGAGCATAATATGCTGTATATTGAAGTTCCTCATTTCTACCATATCTCGAGAGCTGAAATTTCTCGGTGTTAAATGTCGTATTGTTGTTTTCTGACCATGTGTATATTTTGTTCGTGTCCCTCTGCAAGGCCTCCACTTCATTTGCATCGCTGATTTTTCTGCTGATCTTTGTATCGTCCGCAAAGGATGTTACTATACTGTTGCTGTTTACTCCACTCTCTCTCTGTTTAGCATGATAATGAATAGGAGTGGGGCCAGTACTGTACCTTGTAGTACTGAGCTGCGTACTTCTGATTCTGAAGATGAATACACCTTGAATTTTGACGGCCTGTAGACGTTCTCTGAGGAAGTTGTAGATCCATTTTCCCCACTTTGTCCGTTATTCCCATATGTTTTGTTTTATGTGCTATTATACCATGATCGCATTTGTCGAAAGCTTTAGCAAAATCCGTGTATATGACGTCATAGTTTTCATTACCTTCGAGTGCATTTATTATATTGTTATAATGCTCTATAAGTTGTGATAGGCATGATTTTCCTGATCGGAATCCCTCCTGATTTTCTTTGAATCTTTCCAGTGTCTCCAAGAAGTCATAGATTTTCTCTATTCTTTCAAGTATTTTGGTGAGGTGGGACGTCAAAGACAATGGTCTTATAGTTCTTTGCTTGAGATCTATCACCTCCTTTATATATATAGGGACAATGTTTGTTCTTTTCAAGATGCTCGGTATTTCCCCAGTATCTTGGAATCTTCTCCAATCCAGTATAAAGACTGTGTAGCTATTTCATTTTTACAGTTTTTAATTAATAGTGCGTTCCATTTGTCCGGGACCTGTAGCTGAATGGAATTTCATTTGTCCTATAGCTCTCGCTACATCTTCCGGGGGGTAAAATCAGTCATTCTCCTCGCAATTTCTCTTCGAAGAATGCATCTATGTCAGGTATCGCTTCCGTGTGTAGTGGTTAGCGTCGCTGACTACGAATCCATCGGCCCTCGAGACCCGGTGACGGCAGCTGGCGCAGCAAAACCCAGCTTTTCATCCTTCCACACAAAAAAAAAAAAAGGGAAGTTGTTGGTAGATAAATGGGTACCCTGGATGGCCTAGTGGTTAAGACGCTGGGCTGCTGGTGGGGCGTGGTTCGGATTCCACGTTAAACTGTAGGTCTAAGGTGGAGTGAAAAGCTTGACCTTCGTTAGAATGAACAATTCGGGCGGGAGCAAACCAAAGGTAAATGTTACAGGGAATCTGCGTAATTAGGGATTTCATGCGAGGTTAAGTCGTGATATTTTCTTCAGTTTTAACGAAAATATCAGTACTTAACCGTATGAAATTCCTAGTTATACAGATTCCTCTCCCCCCCCCCCCCCCCCCCCCCCCACACACACACACACACACACATTAATTAAAAAAATGTTAACACTTTTATAGGGTTTTATTTTGGTAAATATTAGTCTTAGCACATGACTTTAGCATGAAAATTGGTTTTTCTGATGTATTTTAGTTTTGTGCGAATCTGACCTTTATTTCTTGTGCAAATGAAAGGTTGTGAAGATATGACCTTCAACCCCCCCCCCCCCCCCCCCCCCCCCAATCCTACGATTTCGAAGTCCCGGGAAGTAGGCAGGGCTTTGAAATAGAGGGAAATTGTGGGGTAAAGAGGGCGTGCTCCTACCAAACCGAACCTAACCTAGGCCTAACGCCGTGCTCCTACTTGACTCCCCTGTGGGAATATTTGAAGGTCAGAAATACGCAAATAACGGTGAAATACACGAGAAAAAACCAATTTTCATGCCAAAAACCATGTTACCCTAGAGACATAGACCCTAGAAAAGCACAACGAATTTTCCTCTTGGACTTGTCGGTATACTAGTCCGTTAGTGGTTACAGTAGAAGCGTGCTGATCTTGACGGTATTTCAGAGGATTAGAGCACTTTGGACAATCTAGAGACGAATGCAATACTCCGTGCTGCTGAAATATTTCGACAGCGGCTTCGTTTATCGTCAAAACACCGCTTAATGACGTTGTAATACGAGAGGTCACAACCGGTACACACAACGGTCATGATGAATTTGAATTTGGAGCTCAACGTCGTTTTCTTCCGGAAAATGCATCTACGCACGCGAAAAGAAAACTCAATCCTCCCACGCGTCACGGTTGACAAACCATACGATTTCATTGATTTTAATCGATCCAAAAATTACTTATCTCCGCTGATATCATTTGGGCGAGAAATACTATAGAAGAAAATAGATTCAGATTTAAATTCTACGTAGAAAAACCTATTGCCCCACAAAGTCCGGGTCATGCGCTAAAACGAATATTAATCTTTATTTTTTATTTCCACTTTATTCGTAACATTTGTTGTGATGCAAACGGTGCTTCATACAGTATGTACTCGCTGTCCACGGATATCTATGCGTATATGAAAGTGGTCCAAACGTTGCTTCCAGAGCCCCGAGGCGTCTCTGGTGGTATTGGTTGGATGACATCCGCAATTCCTTCCCATATAAGCGTAACACTTTTTAATCACCCCGTATATATATATATATCGTACCAGTGAAGTCGGCGTTTTAGCGTTTCCCGTTCACTGCGTGGTATAATTGTCATTTAATTAAGTTTGGTTTCCCCTCACTAGTGGTTCGTTTTATTACGCGAATGTTATAACCTTAAATAGTTGTCGAGATATCGGTTTTAAAAAAAATCTTTAAACCGTCTTTCTCAGTAAGAACAACTTTTAACTCTACTAAATAGTTAATGATGGCTATTAAATCATTTTTAGCGTTTCATCATTATGAACTTCCTGATCATGTTTCGGTTGAATATAAAGAAATAATGTAATAGGGCGATCTTTCATTCGAAGCTCGGGAAAGACTATCTCGAACTTACTTACGCATCTAAAAGT